>SAYR01029704.1:223202-241417 GCA_004382745.1 Argopecten irradians irradians
ACACCATCCCATGTCTTTACATACTTAGGGAAGAAGTTCTCGTTCTCACGCCACATATTTTATACATTAGGTCAGAAGGTTCTCACTCCATGGCCAATCCTTTATACGTTAGGATAAGATTCTCGCCTCGTCACGGCCCAATTAATTTATCAGTTAGGAGAAGTTCTCACTCTCATAGGCCAATCCTTTATATTACGTTAGGGAGAAGGTGCTCGTTCTCACGGCCAATGCTTAAACCTTATACATTAGATGAAGGCTTTCACTTCATATGGCTAAACGTCAAGTGAAATAATAGGACCCTGACCCACGGAAGCCATACTCGACTTTAAAATTCGTTCTCACGCAATGTAACACCCTACAAATTATTGGGGATATGGTGTCCTAAAAATGACGTAATAAGAGTTACGAACAACTTGGAACAACTATAGTTTAAATAAGTGATGTTTCTGCATAAAACCAATTGATGTCTCACTCATTGTGGAATTATTAAAAAATAATAGTTAGTCACAATCAATAGTCGTCTAATATATTGATGCATGAACTTCAACTTAGTAAGGGTGTGCATGGTATTATGTAGTATCAGGGAGGGAGTACTGTGTCAATACCCTTGGCTAAGCAAAGTTTCAGAGACAGTATCTGTATGAATACCCTTAGGCTAGTTAAGTCAATGGTTAGCGACTGTATCGTACTGAATATCTACGTTGGCTAGGAGGTTTCAGTGACAGTATCGTCTGATAATCCCTTGGGCTAGTAAAGTTTCGGGACAGTATCTGCTGTAACCCTTGGCTAGCAAAGTTTTCAGGAGAGTATCGGTATAGACTGAATACTCCTTTGGCTATAGTAAAATTTCAGAGAGAGTATCGTACTGAATATACCCTTGGCTAGCGAAGTTCAGGCAGAGTATCGTTAGCTGAATACCCTTGGTTAAACGAAGTTTCAGGGAGAGTATCGTTACTGAATACCCTTGGTTAGGCGGAGTTTGCAGGGTGAGTCTTGGCTAGCTTGAAGTTTTTCAGGGACAGTATTCGTGCTGAAATACCCGTGTTGGCTAGTAAAGTTCTCATTGGGACAGTATCGTCTTGCGTACACTTTAGGCTATCTAATGTTCTCAGGGAGAGTATTTTCGTTAACTTGAATAACACTTGGCTAGTGCAACAAAATAGTTATTCTGTCAGTTGGGATAGATTAGATGGTCATCGGTGTACTGAATAACCACGTATCTCTTTATTGTTCCGTGCCATTACCTTTGCTAGCGAAGTTTCAGAGATGAAGAGATATCGTATGAATAGCAACATTAGTGTGTTAACGCGAGTTTTCAGGGGAGTATCTTCCGATAATTTCTGTACTTACTACAGCATTATCTGGTAAGCCGAAGATTTAAAGTGCAGACGTTCTGGTATCGCGAAATACCTCTACATAAGTTATGCTAGTTTTCAGGCGGACAGCTCAGATCAGGTGATCTAGTTTGCCTGGAATCCTCAGGGCACTCGGGCTAGGGGGAAGTCTCCGGGGACTAGCTTGACCACTAGGTGACACTACCCATATACGGCTGAGTTTTCGATAGTTATTTAATAAGGGAAAGTATTCTGTGGGCTGACATTTCCACCTTAAGGCTAGCACAAGTATTCGTTGGGGTTAATATGTATCCGTTTACTGGAATCACCCTTGGTCGATATCTGATCAAAATATTTGATGTTTTTCAGGGAGCAGAGTATCTCCAGATAAACGGCATGTATTCACCCTTAGGACTAGTAATAAATTGTTTTCATAAGTCGAGATAAGTTTAGTTCGATAAAACACTGAACATTCTATCACACTTGCGGTTAGCAAAAAATATTAAGAGAGAGTATATCGTGGCATGAATGAAACCCTTTGGCCATTTTACGAGATTTCATGGAGAGAGTATCGTGGCTTGAATACCATTGTGGCCAAGCAACTACGCTCTTCACAGGGACAGCTACTAGTACGTACTGCAATAGCATCCTATGGCGAGCGAAGTTTACGCGGACAGTATCATGATGTACTGAATACCTCTTGTAGCGAAAGTTTCGGGGACAGTTTGAAGTGCAGGTGAATTACCCTTTTGCCATAGCGATAGTTCATTGTGGATTCACTGTTCTCACTCTGTCGCTGAATTTACCACATCTTAGGCTAGCGAAGTTTTCGGGGGACAGTTTCCTCGTGCTGAATACCCTTGGCTAGTGTAAGTGGTCCAGACAGTATCGTTGCTGAATACCCTTGGCAGGCAAGTCAAGTGCCGACAACGAATTTCGTGCTGAATTACCTTGAGCGAGAGCGACGAAGTTTTCAAGGTATTTAGTACTCTATACGTGCTGAATTTACCCTTGGACTAGCAAGTTTTCGGACAGTTTTCGTGCTGAATACTCATCTTCATCCTTGCTATGAGAGTTTTCTGGGACAAGAAATCTGTGGCTGAATATTTCTTGGAAGTGCGAAGTTTCAGGGAGCTCAGTATTCGTGTGATACCACTTGGCCTAGTTAAATCGTTTCAGGGGAACAGTATATCGTAAGCTTATACTACACTTGGCTGGTAAAGTTTACAGCGGAGATTTGTATAGTTACTGGGAAGGTAGGCGCCTTTCGCTGTAAGGATTTCCACGGAGAGAGTAATCGTTTAGCTAAGAATACCCTATATTTTGGCTTTCAGCGGGACGTTTCAAGGAGACGTTAATCGTTACTGAATTCCATGGGTTAACGAAGTTCTCTAATTCAGTGGAGAGTAGTCGACTACTTTGACACACCCTTAAGTTATAGCGAAGTTTCAGGGAGAGTTTGGCTAGCGAAGTTTCAGTGGACAGTATCTGTCGGCTGAATACCATACGGCTTAGCACGAAGTTTTCCGGGGAACGAGTTTCGTGCTTGAATACCACCCCTCTCTGGCTGGAGCGAAGTTTCTACGAGGAATACAGTAATAAGTGATTGATACCCTTCGGCTAGCAAAAGTTTTCGGGGACAGTATAGTACTTTGAAGAGACCCTTGGCTAGTTAAAGTCTTCAAGGTGACAGTTAATCGTGCTGTTAATACGCTGGCTATTAAGATTAAAGATTCAGTGGAGTATATCGTCTGAAATACCTTGGTTCTAAGAATAGAATTTTCAAGAGAAGAGTATCGTAGCTGAATACCCCTTTGGCTCACAGAAAGTTTCAGGAGATATGTGATGACATTACCCCTGGACAAAAGCAAGTTTCAGGGACACAAAGAGGGATCATTTACCGTACCCATAGACAATTACTTGAATCCCACTTAAGACGAAGCAGTATTATAGTTTTTAGGGAAAAGTTATCGTCCGAGCTGAATACCCTGTGGGCTAGGCAAAGTTTCGGCGCAAGGAAACAGCTTTAGTGGCTGAATACCCTTTAGGCTTAGCGCAAGTTTCAGGGACAGTTATCGAATGCTGACTACCCACTGGCGTAAAGCAAGTTTACGGGGACAGTCTTCCGTGCTGACAAATACCGCTTAAGGCTTACGCGGGATACGGTTTCAGGGGACAGCTATACTGTGCTAAACCGATAACTACGGGCATTAGGCCCTAGCAGAAGTTTCAGGGAGCAATGTAAAATCAATACGTAATCGTTGTCGTCGCTGCCACTGAACACCTCTAGGCGAGCGAACCACGTTTTAAGTGGTATGTATCCCGTGCTGATTTACCCTCATTGCATAGAGAAAGTTTCAGGGAGAAGTGTTGTTAGGCTTGAAGGATCACCTCTTATAGTAGTGAAGCTTTCCGGGCATGAATCGATTCGCCTGAATTTACGCCTTGGTTCTAGCGAAGTTTAGGGCAGTAAAATCGTAAGCTGAATCCTCTTGCGTAGCGAAGTTTCGGGGACAGTAATTCGTGCTGATAAATACCACTCTAGGCTAGCGAGTTTCTTAAGGACAGTATCGTGCTGAAATACCCTCCGGCATCAGCGTAGTAGTTTCAGGGGGCAGCAGTTGATCGTGCTGATACAACCTTCCGCTTATTGCGTTACCAGTATTCGGGGGACAGTAATATCGTGCTGATATACCAAAAACCAACACATATAAGGCACCATAGAGCGGAACGTTCTGTTCACCGGGGTTAACGACGTCATCCGGACCGCTGCTGAATTACCCCTGGCTAGCCGTACAGTCCTTCGGGGAAATAAATCGTGGCTGAATACCGCTTGGCTACGATTTCAGGGCGACAAGTTATTCATTACCTGAATACCCCTTCTGCTACGAAGTTTCGGAAGACAGTATCCGTGGCTGAATACCCTTTCGAGCTAGCCCAAAGTTTCGGAACAGTTTCGCGTGCTGATACCCTTGAGACTAGCAGAAGTTTCAGGTGACATATTGTGGCTGAATACCCTTGGCATAGCGAAGTTTGGGACTCAGGTATCCGTCTGAATTACCCTTGGCTAGCAAAGTTTCTGGGATAGTAGCGTGCTGAATACCCTTGGCTAGCAAGTTTCAGGGAGAGGATCGTTCTGAATACCCTTGGTTAGCGAAGTTTCTGGGATAGTATCGTGCTGAATTCCTTGGCTAGCGAAGTTTCAGGGAGAGTATCGTACTGAATACCTTAGGCTACCGAAGTTGCAGGGACAGTGTCGTACTGAAAAAATACCCTTAGCTAGCGAAGTTTCAGGGACAGTATCGTGCTGAATACCCTTGGCTAGCTAAATTTCAGGGAGAGTATTGCACCATTGGCTAAAACGCCCTAATACGAATCAGAAACTTATTAAAAATAATAGGTCTTTTCACCATTGGGTAAAGGTGTTTTTACCATTGGGTAAAAAGCCCTAATAAGAATACGAAACTTAACAAAAACAATTGGTCTTTCCATCATTGAGTGAAAAGTCCTAATAAAGTATTAAGAAGGGCCAAGAATGTTAGGAGCGTGGGCATACAAATGTACAAGGAGGATTTAACTAACTAAGGATGCAAGAGGTCCATTGGGCCGTATCGGTCATTTGAGTGTTAGTGCAATACAACTATAGTAGTCCACGCCATATCATCCTCGATATTCCAGGGGTTCCGATCACATACGATCTCTACACCCCTGGAATATCTCAGTGACAGCTCAGGGGATCAAATCTGAACCAATCACGGAACTGGAAAACCTTTTCGTTAAAGACTATAGGGAGAGCAACGCCCTAAAATAGCAGACAGGAGATTATATATTTCTATTAAGTGGGGAGCCCCTGTTTTGAACCATGCATAAAAAAAATTAAAAATCAAATTTATTCTGAAATTGGTACATCCAATATGGAGGGTTTGATTTAAGTTTCTTTTTTTTATAAAACAAACATAACTTTAATGGGTTAGAGATTACGATTCTGGGCTCCTCCGGAAGTGCGTCTTGACCGGAAATGCTAGCTTTACTTGAAGGAAAATCCATGTCGCGGGTATAGGCAAAAATATTGAAAAATCCACACAATTGATATACGAAATGAATTAACTTATTTTGGCATTGTGATAGAATTGCTCAATTTAAGGCAGGTCTTAAGAAAAAACTTGTGTACAATTTTTTGCAAGTTTGGGCTAAAAATCACGATATTTTGCAATTTTTCAGGTATTTCTTTTTGTTGTTACCATGGTATTCACTAGTCCGCTAAACCTGCCTATATTATTAGGCTTTTTTATTTTTTAATATATATTAGGCAAAAAAAAAATAAAATAAAAAAAAGCCTAATAATATAGGTAGGTTTAGCGGACTAGGTATTCACATGCACGCATAAGCGCAGAATATGACCAAATCTTTATCAAAATATCACATTTTAATTGCAAAAGTTGTGCAGATTAATTATATATATATACTTTTGTACAGGTATTTTTTTACAGTTAAATGACTATATCTATATTTCTAAGGCCTTATTTTCATAGATTGTCCAAAGCTACCATTTTCTGCTACCTAATTCAAAGCCAAATAGTCAATCACAGTGTACCGTTATACGGCTCTTTTAATGTACATCAAATGAATAAATTACCTATTCTGTTCTGTAGCCTCTAATTTTACTATGAGCTAGTCCAGGAGTGATATATCGTATGTGATCGGAACCCCTGGAGTAGCGAGGATGCAGCAATGGATGCTACAGACCCTATATTAGGTGTCTTGGCCTAATAGTTACTCACAAGAAGTTGTTAACAGATTTTAGCATATTTGACCTCTGTGACCTTGAATGAAGGCTAAAGTCATTCATTTGAACAAACTTGGTAGGGCTTCATCACAGCATGCCACATGCCCAATATCGGTATTCGTGCTGGGCCTATCGATTATTGAGAAGAAGCTGTTTGGATGAAAAAAAGGCAGGACTACGATGAACGAAGAACGATGAATATATGTCTTCGTAGCTGCAATAATGTAGCCCAAAAGACTTTTAGACAGAAAATGGCGTCCTCTTTGGAGCTGTTACTGCTAGTGGAGCAAATTAATGGTTATGCAAACCATTATTAAAACGTTTGCATGTATTTTATCTTACTTGTTTTATATCGCTTACCTACAAGGCAATAAAACTAAACCGTATAAAATATCAAATTCTCAGCGAGACATTATTTGTTTACATATACATATATGCTTTATGAAGAGAATTTATACTACAAATTATGAATTTGACGTCTTGTGAGCGGTTCGGTAGATATTAAGAATGGTAGTTATTTTGTTTTGGACAATATTATTTGTAAATGCTTGTATACTTGTATACGCAAAAAAAAAATTGAAAACCTACAAAAAAGTTTATAAAATTGTGCTCGAGTGATTTTCTGAGGCAGTGCTCCATTAGGACACATATGGACCTTTTTGTACAAAAAAAAATATGTACCTTTATTGAGGTCCATATGGTGTTTTACCGCCCGGGTAGAATAAATAATAACCGAGGGTAGTTTCTTTTTCAAATGTCAAAAACATTTAATAATGTGCATGCTAATGAAAAGAAAAACGTTGGCTATAGGACGCCACCTTGAAGAATGCAGCGTTTGGGCAATAAGGTTCACAAGATAATATTAGTCGGTGTTAAATTCTGTTACATAACCACGAAGCAAAATATGACATAAATGTATTGTTCTACATTCTTTATGAAACATATAACAAGAAACATTGACAAATTCCACGACATTTTTTTATTTTATTTTGATTGATACCGCTGACATTCCAAATCGTTAATCAATAAGATTAAGCAGGTATAACATGTAAAATGTATGTTGTACCTATTCCCGAGCCAAAGTCACGTACTTTGAAAAAATGCAATACATAACCACTGAGGAATTGATGAAATTATATTCAGACAAAAACATGCACCTAATAACGTAAACACACTTCTGTAAGAGCGATTTGAGTAGTTCTAGACAAATACGCCTTCATTACACTGGCAAGGGCCCGGGTTCGGCATACAAGACGTCCGACCATAATGTGTAATGGCGGACAGTCAGCGAGTTTGAACATTTCACATACACTTCACTACAGTGGGCTTTTCTGACATTTATCATAGTAAAAACAACTAATCTAATTTCCATTAGAACTGGTTTGTTTCCGATATATATGCAAATTTTAATGTACTCTTAGACTGAATTGTCCCTTTAAAAATGGAAACATCGAGTCGATATTTTTTTTACATTGAACGTCACGTGACTATGATTTAGCCAATGATAATAGTAGATATAGTGTTAGTTGGAAATTTGTGTCAGGTCCTTGTGTATAAGGATATTATGTCAAAAAAAATATGTCTGTTTAGAGTTACATTGGCAAAAAAAATAGGGTTGGTCGGTCGGAAGGATTTTTTTTCTTTTTTTTTTTTAAGTGTCTTCACTCTAAAATAATGGCCGGAACCGGAGTCTGAGATCGAAATCCCGACTTTTTCATTTTTTCGCAGAAAAGTTGAAAAAATTAGGGTTGGTGGTAAAAAATAAGGGTTGGTCGGGTAACCCTAAACAGACAGCTGTCTTGGCAATAATATGTGACAATGAGAAGAGACATTTGTCATGTTACGTACATTTCTTTCCAGTAAAACATGTGCCTGTGTTGATTACATAGTGATCCAATAGGTATTATTGACATTTGCGTGATAAACAATACACACTGTAAAAGTAGGTATTTTTCTACATGATAATATGAAATAAACTGATTATTATTTTAATACCTACTCTGCTATGTACATATTCATTTTCAAACGTTTCTCCCCTTTTTGTTGATTTCTCCGGTCATGTAAAATCTGATATTTAGCATTAGATTAAAAAGATATAAAATTAGACTTTACATATATGATTGCCCCCGAAAGCCCCCGAAAGCTTCCAAACGAACCTATAAAAAAATCATAACCATAGCGTGTATTCCTTTGTCGCCGGATCCAGACAGAATTAAATTCTCAGAGTCCGGACCTCACTTTAGTACGTACCCTTTTATGACGGGCCAGGGTCACATAAACGCTTGCTTTATATTTTTTTATCGCTATTTTTTTCTCTCTGCTCTCGCCTAGTTTTATTCCTCCGATTTACGACAGGGCTTTATCACGTTAGTGGTTTGGGAAAGCATTTGCTATTGAACGTTTTGACGGGCGTTGGCTGGAACTCAAAACCTCTTAGGCTACAAATATATACTCCGCATATGACCAGTATTGCCAGTTCTCACGATTTTTAAGGAAGACTCACGATATTATCGTCTCACGCCACAATCTCACGATATTAAGAACCGCATTTTATTAGAATTGTTAATCAACCTATTTTTGCATGCGATTTTATTTTGTGTGTTTCAGGGATGGCGTAAAAATCGCGAAAATAGATCTCCGCGTTAGCATTTCAAATACAAGTGAAACAGATCACGAAATTGAATTCCAATGAGCAGGAGGAAGGAAAACAAAAAATAAAAAGGGAAAAGAAAAAGAGGAGAAAGGAAAAAGGGGGAGAAGGGAAAAGGGGAAAAAATGAAGGAATATTAGGTAAAAAATGAAAGAGACAGAGAGCTCCAAGCGGAAACATTTCAAAAACAAATAAAACAGATCGTGAAATTGAATATAAAATAAAAATATTATAAAAATGAAATTAAGTCCCCGCTAAACTGCGTTTACAGTACTGTATATGATCGGTTTTCCTATTACAATGTACACGTTTATAAATCCGTGTCTGATCATATGAACGGTTTTACAATTACAATGTACACGTTTATAAATCCGTGATTGATTATTTGATTGGTTTTACAATTACAATGTACACGTTTATAAATCCGTGATTGATTATTTGATTGGTTTTACTAATACAATGTACACGTTTATAAATCCGTGATTGATCATCTGATTGGTTTTACTAATACAATGTACACGTTTATAAATCCGTGATTGATTATTTGATTGGTTTTACTAATACAATGTACACGTTTATAAATCCGTGATTGATCATTTGATTGGTTTTACTAATACAATGTACACGTTTATAAATCCGTGATTGATTATTTGATTGGTTTTACTATTACAATGTACACGTTTATAAATCCGTGATTGATCATTTGATTGCTTTTACTATTACAATTTACACGTTTATATATTTATAAATCCGTGTCTGATCATTTGATTGATTTTACTATTACAATGTACACGTTTATAAATACTGTTAAAATGCACATATTTATAAATTCGTGTTTGAGAAGCCATTCCTGGCTGAGTACCTTATCACAGTCCAACCTGTCTATAAAGACTAGAAAAAGGATATTGGAAAAGTGGTCTCTGTAGCCAAGTGGTCACACGGGTCAGGCTGCGTCAATGGCGTCAGGCTGCGTTAATAGCCATTTGGACCATGAGAAAGTGGTCTTAATAAGCAGGTGGTCTTTATACAGGGGTGGTCGCTAAGGCAGGTGTCAATGCATGTTTACTGAATATTACGGTCCCCTTATGCTCCTGTTGTGAGCGCATTGTGTCCGAACGTGATCACCAACATCAGAGAATACTGACGAACTCTTTGATTCAAAACAGGGAAACAAGTTTATACACCAAGAACAGCGTCGTTTTGGCTACATTTTTATGGTGTGTGTGTGTGTGTGTGTGGTTTTTTTAGGGTTTTTTTTTTCATTTTGAATTATTAATTTCCATTTTTATGTACAATATACCAAAATACTCAATTTCAATATCATTCATCATCATCATCATATCATCATCACCATTCATTCATTCAATCACCATCATCATCATCATCATCATTCCATCATCATCATCATCATCATCATCATCATCATATCATCATCATCGTAAGAATGTTTTTATTGCAAGCATGAATAACACTTATTTTTGCAGTCGAAACCAAAGTGCTACATATGAAACCTTGATAACCCATAACTAGTAAATTGACGTCATTTCCGTATCAAAGATCAATAGCGTGACTTATTTACTAAGCCCTTTCATATTTCAATTGTCATCTTTGCACAAGATCGAGAATTATGTGTGACCTTTAAGAACAAAACAACAACTTTTCAAAACAGGATAAGACTGTCATGTTTTAGTATGACGTCATATCGTGACTATGTCGGTTGGATGTTTGTCACAGGTGGCAGACTGTGTGTGAATGGAAATTGGCAATAGAAAATCATCATAACATTTTCTCTTCGGGTGTTTCTGATGTGTGGGTTATGCCAACGGCAAATTACGAGGTGTCCCGAACGGAGCAAAACAAATTTTTTATTCCAGTCAGCCAATGAGATTGCAGCAGAAGTGTCTCCCATGCACATTTTCCATTGCCCGATAGAGAATTCAGACTTGGTATTTTTGAAGAAACGGGGCTGCTTTTGTCTGAATGGCAGCACTTTGTATAGTTGTGTAGGATGATTTTGAAAGGAAAATTATCGCTTTTTCCAACTAGTAACCGTTTTTGTAAAGACGTGCTTGCCGCTCAAGTTAAGTGGGTTAAAAGTTTTTTTGTCGTGGAGCTTGAAAACCATTTTACGTGTATAATAAAAAGACATACTCTATATTAAAGACACTGTCTATAAAGAACACTTCTATAACAAAGACATTTGTCTATAAAACGAACACCCTTTGTATCAAAGACACTTGTCTATAAAAGACACTTATATAAAGACGCTTGTCTATAAAGAACAGCTTATGAATCCATTTGTAAAATTACCATAAACAAAGTATTTATATAAATGACCTCTTAGGAACACCTGTCTATAAAGATATTTTGCTTTGTCCCCTTTTTTGGTGTCTTTATAGACAGGCCGTCCTGTGTATGTGCTATAAACACCCCTTGAAATTATCTGAGTAACCTTATCGTCCACTATATAGAAATTATATTTCATGCCGAAGGATAAAGACAATGTTACCATCATAAGAGAAACATATTAAAACAGAAGTTAGAATCTATTCTATAACCAAAGCACCCCTGATGACACATATGACCTATCTATTTCATCCGAACAGTCTATAATAAATTTTCAGGGAACATAAACCAAATCTTTATATGTAACTGAAGGTGACCACTCCTCGCTACTTTATGACACGTCATCTCCCCTTGTACACTGTTACTGTGCAATCTAGCGTCAGGATTTACCTCAAAATACTCTTCTAGATCAGAACTCCAAAAAAACATCTCTAGATCAGGATTTACATCCAAAAACATCTCTAGATCAAAATTTATCTCCAAAACATTCTAAATCACGGGATTTACCCCAAAAACATCTCTAGACAATACTAGACTTGCCTCCAAAAACATTCTTTAGATCCGACTTTACCTCCAAAACATCTCTGCACACTCTACCGAATAGATATCTACACCACTGAATTAAAGTTACCCACGAATTAGATATTACCCACCGAATTAGAAGTTTACCCATACCGAATTAGAACTACCCTATCGAATTAGATCGTTACCCTAACCAATTAATATTACCTACCTGAATTAAAGTTACCCTTACCGATTAGAAGTACCCTACCGATTAGAATTACCACTACGAGTTAAGTTACCCTACGAATTAGATAATAACCTACTGAAATTAGCAATTACCCTACCATAGAAGTTACCCTACCGAATTTAGAATTAACCTACTGACAGAATTACCCTACCGCATAAAATACCTACCGAATTAGAATAACCCACCGGCAATTAAAAAGTTACCCATACCGAAAGAATTAACATACTGAATTAGATATTACCCTACCGAATTAGATATTAACCCTACTTGAATTAGAAGTCACCCTAACCGAATTAGATAGTTAACCTATCGATTAATGTACCCTACCAATATAATTAACTACTGAAATTAGAATGTTACCCTACCGAATAATACTTAACCTACTGAATTAGAAGTTTACCCTCCGATTAATATTAACCTACTGAATTTAGAATTACCCTAACCGAATTATATATAAACTATGAATAGAATTACCCTACCGAAATTAGATATTAAACCCTACTGAATTTAGAAGTACCCTACGCAATAGATATTAAACCCTACTGAATTTAGAATTACCCTACCGAATAATATAAACCTACTGAATTAGAAGTTACCCTACCCGAATGTAGTATATTAACCTAACTGAATTAGAATTACCCCTACCCGAATTAGAATATTAACCTACTGAATTAGAATTACCCTACCGATAAATGTCATCCTTACCAAGTATTAGTTACCCACCTGGTCATATGGGACCCTACTTAATAAGATGTTACCCTACCAAATAGATGTTTTGCCCTACTTCAAAAACATCTCTATGATAGATACCTCCAAAAACATCTCTAGTTCAGGATTTACCTCCAAAAAACATTCAGATCAGCGATTTACCTCCAAAAACAATCTCAAACAGACAGGATTTTACCTCCAAAAACATCTCTAGATAAAGATTTATCTCAAAAACATCTCAAGATCAGTTTTACCTCCCAAAAACATACACAAAATAAAACAGATTAACCTCCAAAAAAACATCTCTAGATCAGGATTTAATCTCCCAAAAACCATCCTAGATCAGATTTACCTCCAAAAAAAACATCTCTATATCAGGATTTACCTTCAAAACATTTCTAGAAAACATTATCTCCAAAACACTCTAAGATCAGGATTTACCTTCAAACATTTCTAGATCAGGATTTACCTCAAAAAACATCTTCCAAGATCAGGACTTACCCCAAAACACTCTGGCAGGATTTACCTCCCAAAAAACTCAAGATCAGATTTACCTCCCTAAAAATCTCTAGATCAGATTTACCTCCAAAAACATCTCTAATCAGATTACTCTCCAAAACCAATCTCTGATCAGGATTTACCTCCAAAAAACATATCTAATCAAAGATTTACCTCCAAAAACATCTCTAGTATCAGGATTTACCTCCAAAACATCATCAAAAAGATCAGATTTATCTCCAAAAACATCTCTACATCAGGATCTTACCTCCAACAAAACATCTCAAGATTCAGGATTTACCTCCAAAATCTCATAAGAACAGAATTACCTAACAAAAACATCTCAAAATTCATGATTTACCTCCAAAAAACATCTTCTAGAACAGTAGATTTACCTCCAAAAACATCTCTAGGTCAGGATTTACCTCAAAAACATCTCAAGATCAGATTTACCCTCAAAACGATCTTCTAGAACAGATTACCTCCAAAAACATCTCTAGTCAGATTACTCCAAAACATCTCTAGGTCAGATTACCTCCAAAAAACATCTCAAGATACAGGATTTACCTTCAAACCATCTCTTAGATCAGAATTTACCTTCCAAAACATCTCAAGACAGGATTTATCTCCAAAAACATCTCCAGATCAGATTTACCTCCAAAACATCTCTAGGTCCAATTTACCTTCAAAACATCTCTAATCCAGAATTACCTCCAAAACATTCTTCAAGATGCAGATTTACTCAAAAACATCTCTAGATCCAGGATCTTACCTTCAAAACATCTCAAGATCAGATTTACTCCCAAAACATCGCCAGATCAGATTTACCTCCAAACAACATCTCTAGAACAGGATTTACCCTTCAAAACATCTCTAGATCAGGATTTACCTCCCAAAAACATCTCGAGATCAGGATTACCTTCAAAACATCTCTAGATCAGGATTTACACTCCAAAAACATCTCTAATCAGATTTTACTTTCAAAACTCTCTGATCCAGGATTTACCTCCAAAAACATCTCTAGATCAGGATTTACCTTCAAACATTCAAAATCAGATTTACCTCCAAAAAACATCTCTAGATTCATGAATTACCTTCAAAACATCTCCTAGTCAGGATTTACCTCCAAAAAACATCATCTAGATCAGGATTTATCTCCCAAAACCATCTTAGATCCAGGATTACCTCCAAAAAAACACTCTAGATCAGATATACCTCCCAAAAACATCTCTAGACAGATTTACCTCCAAAAAACATTCAAGATCTAACCTTTACCCAAAACATCTCTAAGGGGGGCGAATTTTTATTTTTTTCGGGGAACTTTTTAAACCTTTTTTTCCAAAAAAACAACATACCAAGATAGGATTACCTCCCAAAACCATCTCTAGATCAGGATTTATCTTCCAAAAAACATCTCTAAATCAGATTTATCTCCAAAACATCTCTAAATCAAATTTACCCAAAAAAACATCTCCAGACCTTACTAGTACTTGCCTCCAAAAATATCTTTAGATCAGGATTTACCTCCAAAAAACATCTCTGCCACTCTACCGAATTAATATTTACCCTACCGAATTAAGATATTACCCCTCGAATTAGATATTACCCAATCGAATTAGAGTACCCTATCCGATTAATATTAACCTACTGAATTATAAGTTACCCTTACGCATAGAGTACCTACGAATTAATATTAACCCCTGTCGAGTTAGATTTACCTACGAATTAGATATTAATTACTGAATTAAAGTTACCCTACCGCATTAGAAGTACCCTACCCGAATTAGATATTACCCTATCGAGTTAGATTACCTACCGAACTTAATATTAACCTACTGAATTATAAGTTACTCTACCGCATTAGAAGTATACCCTACCGAATTAGAAATTAACCTACTAATTAGAAGTTACCCTACCGAATTAGATATTAACCTACTGAATTATAATTTAACCCTACCGCCATTAGAATTACCCTAACCGAATTAGATATTAACCTACTGAATTAGAAGTTACCCCTACGAATTAGATATTAACCTACTGAATTAGAAGTTTACCCTACCGAATTAGAATATAAACCTACGAATTAAAGTTAACCCTAACCGAATAATATTAAACTTACGAATAAAGTTACCCTACCGAATTAGATATAAACCTACTGATTTAGAAATTACCCTAACCAATTAGATATTAAACCTACTGAATAGAAGTTACCCCTTACCGAATTAGATATTAACCTACTGAATTTAGAAGTTACCCTACCGAAAAGATTCATCCTACCAAGTTATATTACCCTACCTATTATATTGGACCCTACTTAATTAGAGTTACCCACCAAATAGATGTTGGCCCTACCGAATTAGATGTTTCACCCACCGAATTTGATGTTGTCGTACCGAATTAGATATCACCCAAACAATATTAATTTAACTTATCGAATTAGATGATTGCCCTACAGAATAAACTGTTTACCCTACCCGAAATAGAATTCCCCTACCGAATTAGATGTTACCCTACCGAATTAAGATGTACCCTACCGAATTAGATGTTACCTATAAATAGATTTATCCTACTAATTAATGTCTTTCCTTCCGAATGAAGATGCCCACTCTACGGATAGATACCACTCTACCGAATTGATACCACTCTACCGAATTAAACCACTCACCGAATTAGATGCCACCTACCGAATTATATGTTTCCCTACTTAATTAGATGTTTTCTCCGAATGAAAGATGCCACTCTACCGAATTAGATGCCACTCTACCGAATTAGATACACACTCTACCGAATTAGATTGCCACTCTAACGAATTAGATGCCACTCTACTTAATAGATGTGTTTCCTTCCGAATGAGAGCCACTTCTACCGAATTAGATCACTCTACCGAATTAGATGCCACTCTACGAATTAGATGCTACCCTACTTACCTCATGAATTAGATATTAGCCTCCCATTTGAATTTACCTATCAATGCTACCGACTTGGCCAAAAAATGTTAAACACAGTGATGAGAAGTTTTGAGAAGATTTACTTGTTTTTTCTAACTGACAAAAAGTTAGCATACTCGAAAGAAATGTTTGGTGTTTTAACGTAGCGGGAAATCAAAGTACAGTACGATCTGTTCTCCCATCTCCCTCCCAAACTCTCAGTAGTAGCATCAGTACTTATTAATATAAAAATGTGTGCTACACAGACTAATACAAACATCGCTAGGTGGGCATAATTAAATAATTAAATATCTACCAACTTCTTGACGTATACGCCGTTAAGTCATATAATTGATTAATTGTTCAAATAAACAGGACGTCGTCCGGATATTTTGTCTGATTAGAAGATTATAGATAGAACATGCAGTCTGCCGAACTTTCCGATATTTTTGACGAATATCAGACTTGACCTTCTCAGATATGAAGGCGCAGGTGCCAGACGCTATAACGATGCACATAGCACACCTAAACAAGCCATAAGTGTCACTCAGAAGTGTACCAATATATTTTTGACTTGTCATAAAAAAACCCGTGATATGCGATAAGGCAAACCACAAAGGTGTGATTTTAGCAAAACTCTTCAGCCGCCGGGAACTGAAAAAAAACTAAGAATGAGGCTGTAATGCTCAGAGCAAAATAAAGAGAGAAAAAAATATCAAAGATAACATAATTATAGCATCAAATTTTGCGAATAGCATTCTGTTCTCCTTCATAATGAAAATATATTCAAAAACTACCTTTACATTGTATCCCTTGGAGAGAGGCCATTTTTTTCCTTTAAAGTCATAACCTGTTCCAAAACATTGTAATTTTCATAATATTAAAATGGAATGTAAAACTAGTAGAATGATAATTTTGAAGAGTTGCATAATTATAAGCTTAACGTAATCTACACTGATTATCACCCTTCGAACAAGTTAATTAAATCATGAATAATTAGATGTGAATTCCATAAGCGCGTCGTCTTAATGCTTCCCGCGTCGTCTAATTACCGTCCGTTATATATTAGTAGACTATCACTGCCCAGACGGCAAAGCAGCGAAATATATTTCTTCAACTATTAACATAGATTTCAGAGGATTCTTGTATTTGTTTGTGTTGTAAACCTCATCAGACCAAGCGATAATTCATTTCTTATGATTATTTGAAACTTTATTTTTATTATTCATTTTTAAAAATATGGCCATACAATGGCAAAACGCTAAGGCTAGAAAGTGAAGGTCACAATGACCTGATTTCACGATTTAAAAGATGCCAAGGTCACAGTGACCTGATTTCGATGACACAGGAGGAACTACCTTACTAGTTACATAGACAAGGGACCTAAGGGTGACCAAGTACGATCGTGGAAATATCTACTTAGTTGAAGTTATCATTGTTTTAAAAAGAGGAGAAAGGAGTCAGTTTTTTTTTCTTAAAGATGCTCCATCCTTGAAACACAATGGTATTTACTCTCTATCAAAAACAGAGCAGACGATTTAGTATTTTTGTTCAGTACAAAAGTTACTTTAATTTACACGATACCACCATGAAAAGTTGAGTTCTATTTTACTCAAGTTAAAACCTATAAAAAAAAACCTAATAATGCATTCGAAAAAAATTCCGTCTGCACTATATTCCTATATGGAATTGCGAGTACTGATTCGCTTGCTCCACCAGCAAATTAATTATTTTAAGATTATTTTTTGTGTAAACTTAACATATTAATACACGATTACACACCAATTTATAGTTCAAATGATTGAAATCATTTATGTGCTGTCGGCGGTGAATCTTAATATGGGGGACAAAGTCAAAATATAGTCACCACTGTACTACGGTAATTACACCTCATCAGGTGAACACAAATTCACATGTAGTATCCAGTGCCGAGCAAAAACAAAAAGGGCAAATAATACATATTCAGTTTTGGATCCGGGATATACCTGTTTATGCACAGGAATATAGATAGAGAAAAAACACTAAGGACGGACGGAACGGACGAAAGGACGCATGAAAAGACATGGCAAATCTGTAGTTTCGTAGACCCATATCAAATCCAACAGGATATGAGGAAAGTTTATAGAGTTTCCAGGAGTGCCCATGACCATTTTAGGCGTTTTTAGTGGTCTAGATAAAAATGCGTTAAAAATCACACTCTACATGTGTACTATAC
>SAYR01029704.1:250781-303761 GCA_004382745.1 Argopecten irradians irradians
CGAAACCAAAGTGCTACATATGAAACCTTGATAACCCATAACTAGTAAATTGACGTCATTTCCGTATCAAAGATCAATAGCGTGACTTATTTACTAAGCCCTTTCATATTTCAATTGTCATCTTTGCACAAGATCGAGAATTATGTGTGACCTTTAAGAACAAAACAACAACTTTTCAAAACAGGATAAGACTGTCATGTTTTAGTATGACGTCATATCGTGACTATGTCGGTTGGATGTTTGTCACAGGTGGCAGACTGTGTGTGAATGGAAATTGGCAATAGAAAATCATCATAACATTTTCTCTTCGGGTGTTTCTGATGTGTGGGTTATGCCAACGGCAAATTACGAGGTGTCCCGAACGGAGCAAAACAAATTTTTTATTCCAGTCAGCCAATGAGATTGCAGCAGAAGTGTCTCCCATGCACATTTTCCATTGCCCGATAGAGAATTCAGACTTGGTATTTTTGAAGAAACGGGGCTGCTTTTGTCTGAATGGCAGCACTTTGTATAGTTGTGTAGGATGATTTTGAAAGGAAAATTATCGCTTTTTCCAACTAGTAACCGTTTTTGTAAAGACGTGCTTGCCGCTCAAGTTAAGTGGGTTAAAAGTTTTTTTGTCGTGGAGCTTGAAAACCATTTTACGTGTATAGTACAATGTAGAGTGTGATTTTTACCGATTTTTATCTAGACCACTAAAACGCCTAAAATGGTCTATGGGCACTCTGATAACTCTATAAACTTTCTCATATCCCTGTGGATTTGATATGGGTCTACGAACTACAGATTTGCCATGTCTTTCCATGCGTCTTTCCGTCCGTCCGTCCGTCCTTCAGTGTTTTTCTCTAATATATTCCTGTGACATAAACAGGTATACCCGGATCCAAAACTTGAATATGTATTTTGCCCTTTTTGTTTTTGCTCGGCCTGGAACTACATGTGAATTTGTGTTCACCTAGATGAGTGTATTACGTAGACAGTGTGACCTATATTTTGACATTTGTCCCCCATTTAAGATTCACCGCCGACAGAACATAAATGATATTCATCATTTGAACTATAATTGGTGTGTAATCGTGTATTTATATGTCTAATTTACACAAAAAATAATTTAAAATAATTAATTTGCTGGTGGAGCATGCGCAATCAGTACTGCATTCCATATAGGATATAGTGCAACGGAATTTTTTTCGGAATGCAATTAATTGGTTTTTTTTATAGTTTTAACTTGAAGTAAAATTAGAAACTCAAACTTTTCAATGGTGGTAATCGTGTAAATTAAGTAACTTTTGTAACTGAACAAAAATACTAAATCGTCTGCTTCTGTTTTTGATAGAGAGTAAATACCATTTGTCAGCGATGGAGCATCTTTAAGAAAAAAAAACTGGACTCTTTCTCCTCTTTTACAAACAAATATAACTTCATACTAAGTAGATATTTCCACGATCGTACTTGGTACCCTATAGTCCACCTAGGTAAGGTAGTCTCGTGCATCGAAATCAGGTCACTGTGACCTTCACTTTTAAATCGAAATCAGGTCACTGTGACCTTCACTTTTATGCGTTTGACATGTATTAAAGGCCCACTACCTTTCCTTAAAAAAATGAATAAATAAAAATAAAAGTTCCAATAATCATAAGAAAATGAATATCGCTGGTCTAAGATGAGGTTACAACACCAAACAAATACAAGAATCCCTCTGAAATCTATGTTAATAGTGAAGATATATTTCGCTGCTTTGCCGTCTGGCGCAGTGATAGTCTACTAATATATAACGGACGGTAATTAGGACGACGGCGGGAAGCATAAGACGACCCGCGTTATGGAAATTCACATCTAATTTATCATGATTTATTAAATTGTTCGGAAGGTGATAATCAGTGTAGCATTAACGTTAAGCTTATAACTTATGCAACTCTTCAAAATTATCATTCTACTAGTTTTACATTCCCATTTTAATATTATGAAAATTACAAATCGTTTTGGAAAGGTTATGAACCTTTAAAGGAACAAAAATGGCCTCTCTCCCCAGGACTACAATGTAAGGTAGTTTTGAATATACGTTTCCATTATGAAGGAAGAACAGAATGTAATTCGCAAAATTTGCATGCTATATTTATTTATCTTTGATATTTTTTCTCTCTTTAATTTGCTCTGAGCATTACAGCCTCCATTTTATTTTTTTCAGTCACGGCGGCTGAAGAGTTTTTGCTAAAATCACACACTTTGTGGTTGCCTTATCGGCATATCACGGGTTTTTTTTATAGACAAGTCAAAATATATTGCGTACACTTCTGATGTGACAACTTATGGCTTGTTTAGGTGGTTGCTATGTCGCATCCCGTTAATACGCCGTCCTGGCACCTGCGCCTTCAATATCTGAGAAGGTCAAGTCTGATATTCGTCAAAAATCGGTAAAGTTCGGCAGACATCGCATGTCCTATCTAATAATCTTCTAATTCAGACAAAATATCCGGACGACGTCATGTTAAATTTGAACAAAATTAATCAATTATATGACTTAACGGCGTATACGTCAGGAGATTGTAGATATTTATTATTTTATTACTGCCCACCTAGCGATGTTTGTATTAGTCTAGTGTAGCACACATTTGATATATAATAACGGTACTGAGCTACCTACTGAGAGTTTGGGAGGGAGATGGGAGAACAGATCCGTAAACTGTACTTTGATTTCCCGCTACCGTTAAAACACCAACATTTTCTTTCGAGTATGCTAACTTTTGTCAAATCAAGTTAAAATCTTCTCAAAACTTCTCATCACTGTGTTTACATTTTTGGCCAAGTCCGGTAGCATTGATAGGGTAAAATTCAAATCGGGAGGCTAATATCTAATTCATGAGGGTAAAGTAGGGTAGCATCTAATTCGGTAGAGTGGCATCTAATTCGGTAGAGTGGCATCTAATTCGGTAGAGTGGCATCTCATTCGGAAGGAAACACATCTAATTAAGTAGGGTAACATATAATTCGGTAGAGTGGCATCTAATTCGGTAGAGTGGTATCTAATTCGGTAGAGTGGTATCTAATTCGGTAGAGTGGTATCTAATTCCGTAGAGTGGCATCTCATTCGGAAGGAAACACATCTAATTAAGTAGGATAACATCTAATTTATAGGATAACATCTAATTCGGTAGGGTAACATCTAATTCGGTAGGGTAACATCTAATTCGGTAGGGTAACTTCTATTTCGGTAGGGTAACATTTAATTCTGTAGGGCAACATCTAATTCGATAAAGTAACATCTAAATTGTTTGGGTGATATCTAATTCGGTACGACAACATCATATTCGGTAGGGTGACATCTAATTCGGTAGGGCAACATCTATTTCGGTAGGGTAACATCTAATTAAGTAGGGTCCCATATAATCAGGTAGGGTAACTAATAACTTGGTAGGATGACATCTTATTCGGTAGGGTAACTTCTAATTCAGTAGGTTAATATCTAATTCGGTAGGGTAACTTCTAATTCAGTAGGTTAATATCTAATTCGGTAGGGTAACTTCTAATTCAGTAGGTTAATATCTAATTCGGTAGGGTAACTTCTAATGCGGTAGAGTAACTTATAATTCAGTAGGTTAATATCTAATTCGGTAGGGTAACATCTAACTCGATAGGGTAATATCTAATTCGGTAGGGTAACTTCTAATGCGGTAGGGTAACTTATAATTCAGTAGATTAATATCTAATTCGGTAGGGTAACATCTAACTCGACAGGGTAATATCTAATTCGGTAGGGTAACTTCTAATGCGGTAGGGTAACTTATAATTCAGTAGGTTAATATCTAATTCGGTAGGGTAACATCTAATTCGATTGGGTAATATCTAATTCGGTAGGGTAACTTCTAATTCGGTAGGGTAATATCTAATTCGGTAGAGTGGCAGAGATGTTTTGGAGGTAAATCCTGATCTAAAGATATTTTTGGAGGCAAGTACTAGTAATGGTCTAGAGATGTTTTTGGGGGTAAATTCTGATTTAGAGATGTTTTTGGAGATAAATCCTGATTTAGAGATGTTTTTGGAGATAAATCCTGATCTAGAGATGGTTTTGGAGGTAAATCCTGATCTTGAGATGTTTTTGGAGGTAAATCCTGATCTAGAGATGTTTTTGGAGGTAAATCCTGATCTAGAGATGTTTTTTTGGAGGTAAATCCTGATCTAGAGATGGTTTTGGAGATAAATCCTGATCTAGAGATGTTTTTTGGAGGTAAATCCTGATCTAGAGATGTTTTGAAGGTAAATCATGATCTAGAGATGTTTTTGGAGGTAAATCCTGATCTTGAGATGTTTTGAAGGTAAATCCTGATCTAGAGATGTTTTTGGAGGTAAATCCTGATCTTGAGATGTTTTTGGAGGTAAATCCTGATCTAGAGATGTTTTGAAGGTAAATCTTGACCTAGAGATGTTTTGGAGGTAAATCCTGATCTGGAGATGTTTTTGGAGATAAATCCTGATCTTGAGATGTTTTGAAGGTAAATCCTGATCTAGAGATGTTTTGAAGGTAAATCCTGATCTTGAGATGTTTTTGGAGGTAAATCCTGACCTAGAGATGTTTTGAAGGTAAATCCTGACCTAGAGATGTTTTTGGAGGTAAATCCTGTTCTAGAGATGTTTTTGGAGGTAAATCCTGATCTTGAGATGTTTTTGGAGGTAAATCCTGATCTAGAGATGTTTTTGGAGATAAATCCTGATCTTGAGATGTTTTTGGAGGTAAATCCTGATCTAGAGATGTTTTTGGAGGTAAATCCTGATCTAGATATGTTTTTTGGAGGTAAATCCTGATCTAGAGATGGTTTTGGAGATAAATCCTGATCTAGAGATGTTTTTTGGAGGTAAATCCTGATCTAGAGATGTTTTTGGAGGTAAATCCTGATCTTGAGATGTTTTTGGAGGTAAATCCTGATCTAGAGATGTTTTTGGAGGTAAGTCCTGATCTTGAGATGTTTTTGGAGGTAAATCCTGATCTAGAAATGTTTTGAAGGTAAATCCTGATCTAGAGATGTTTTTGGAGATAAATCTTGTTCTAGAAATGTTTTGAAGGTAAATCCTGATCTAGAGATGTTTTTTGGAGGTAAATCCTGATCTAGAGATGGTTTTGGAGATAAATCCTGATCTAGAGATGTTTTTTGGAGGTAAATCCTGATCTTGAGATGTTTTTGGAGGTAAATCCTGATCTAGAGATGTTTTTTGGAGGTAAATCCTGAACTAGAGATGTTTTTGGAGGTAATCCTGATCTAGAGATGTTTTTGAAGTAGGGCAACATCTATTTCGGTAGGGTAACATCTAATTAAGTAGGGTCCCATATAACCAGGTAGGGTAACTAATAACTTGGTAGGATGACATCTTATTCGGTAGGGTAACTTCTAATTCAGTAGGTTAATATCTAATTCGGTAGGGTAACTTCTAATTCAGTAGGTTAATATCTAATTCGGTAGGGTAACTTCTAATTCAGTAGGTTAATATCTAATTCGGTAGGGTAACATCTAACTCGATAGGTTAATATCTAATTCGGTAGGGTAACTTCTAATTCAGTAGGTTAATATCTAATTCGGTAGGGTAATATCTAATTCAGTAGGTTAATATCTAATTCGGTAGGGTAACTTCTAATTCAGTAGGTTAATATCTAATTCGGTAGGGTAACGTCTAACTCGATAGGTTAATATCTAATTCGGTAGGGTAACTTCTAATTCAGTAGGTTAATATCTAATTCGGTAGGGTAACTTCTAATGCGGTAGGGTAACATCTAATTCAGTAGGTTAATATCTAATTCGGTAGGGTAACATCTAACTCGATAGGGTAATATCTAATTCGGTAGGGTAACTTCTAATGCGGTAGGGTAACTTCTAATTCAGTAGGTTAATATCTAATTCGGTAGGGTAACATCTAATTCGATAGGGTAGTATCTAATTCGGTAGGGTAACTTCTAATTCGGTAGGGTAATATCTAATTCGGTAGGGTAACTTCTAATTCAGTAGGGTAATATCTAATTCGGTAGAGTGGCAGAGATGTTTTGGAGGTAAATCCGGATCTAAAGATGTTTTTGGAGGCAAGTACTAGTAATTGTCTAGAGATGTTTTTGGGGGTAAATCCTGATTTAGAGATGTTTTTGGAGATAAATCTTGATCTAGAGATGTTTTTGGATGTAAATCCTGATCTAGAGATGTTTTTTTGGAGGTAAATCCTGATCTAGAGATGTTTTTGGAGGTAAATCCTGACCTAGACTTGCCACAGTACACAGCTGTACAAAAGATGACGTGTCAATAAAGTAGCGAGGAGTGTCACCCTTCAAGGTTACATGTAAAGATTTGTTATGGTTACCCCTGAAATTTCATTATAGACTGTTCCGGCCATGGAATCAGATGGGTCCATATGTGTCATCAGGGGTGCTTTGGTTATAGAATCGATCTAAATTCTGTTTTAATATGTTTTCTTCATGATGGTAACATTGTCTTATCCTCGGCATGAAATATAATTTCTATATATAGTGGACGATAAGGTACTCAGATAATTTACTAAAGGGGTGTTAATAGCACATACACAGGACACCTGTCTATAAAGACACCAAGGGGACAAAGCAAAATATTCTTTATAGACAGGTGTCCTTCCTACAGAGGTCATTTATATAATACTTTGTTTATGGTAAATTTTACCAAATGGATTCATAAGCATGTTCTTTATAGACAAGCGTCTTTAATATATAAGTGTCTTTTATAGACAAGTGTCTTTGATACAAAGGTGTCGTTTTATAGACAAATGTCTTTGTTATAGAAGTGTTCTTTATAGACAAGTGTCTTTAATATAGAGATGTCTTTTTATAGACAAGTGTCCTTTATAGACAAGTCAATAAAGTGATGTCCTTTATAGCAGGTTTTGTACACTAAACCAATTTTTTTCCACGTGGATTTAGATCTCGCGGAGAATGAGAAATAGCGATATTTAAAGGATTTGTGCAGTCAAAAATGATAATTAAGCCGTCGATATCGAGGTCCAAAATTCTGACCGCCCGATTATGAATATTTTTTTAGCTATAAACCGTGTGACGTCATAATAGTCCGTGGCTTATATATATGGCGCTCTTTAGGCCGCACCTTCACTCAAAATACTTTTCGATAAATAATTTGGGTTAAGTAAAAATAAATATTTTCGGCCGCCTTCATAAAAGGTGAGCCAGTTTTCTGCCAAAAATCCTTGTTGCGTTGTTTATTCTTGATTATTCATTTTGAGTAAACAGAGCTTGCTGCTTTATGAGAGAGCATACAGAATTGCAGTGTATTACAAAGAAGTGGTCTTTCGATATTTTGTATACGAATAAGGGGAAAAATAAAAAGTCTATGCAATAGACGACTTTTTTCACAATTCGTATTTCCCGCTTTAGGCTTTATGTTTTTGTTCTTTGATTGGTCAGTTTATATCAATGATCGTCATATACGTAACGCACATGCGCATATGTCATTCTTCGCTGACAGAAAAAAATTGTAAGACGCCATTTGTTAAGACAAGAAATTTTGGAATTCCCACCCTAATCCACTTCCCTGTGTTCTCAATATGTTATGTACCAATAAAATATGTTCTACTGTTAGCCAGTTGAATGTGTGCCAACTTTAAAGTATCTTTTTTGCATTATTGTCCATCCTTGCTCATTAGTAGATGTATAATAGGGGTTACCAAAATCGTCCTGATCCTTAATCCTAAGGATTAAAGGATCAATCAGTAGGATCACTCCTGACATGATCAAATGTATAATAGGGGTTACCAAAATCGTCCTGATCCTTAATCCTAAGGATTAAAGGATCAATCAGTAGGATCACTCCTGACATGATCAAATGTATAATAGGGGTTACCTAAATCGTCCTGATCCTTAATCCTAAGATTAAAGGATCAATCAGTAGGATCACTCCTGACATGATCCTTAAGGAGCAGGATCATCGATTAAGGAACAGAATCGAGGAACATGACGTCAAAGATGAAAATACCTATTACACGTGAATGAATCGAATTTTAGGGTATCCAGTTACGTTCACTAGTCATTGTCTAGATTTACGGCTGAGTGAAACAGAATATATTCGACAAATTCAGGTATACTACCACACGTTGCATATATGACGTCGACAACTGTCAGGGTGAAAACATTTTATCAGCCGTGACATGGATGAATTAATTCATGTGACTTGAACAATATTGATGACGTCAGTTGGGGTAGCTATGATATATAACAGACCGCAACCTTTAGTCGGCATCTACTTGCATGTATGGCTCAAGCACAGTTGGACTGTGTTAATACCGAGGACATCATAATTCCACATGTCGGCAAAAACAGAATTGTTTGTCGTCTAGGATTGCACCACGGCATTTCAGTGTCGAAAAATAAGGACCAGGTTAGGATTCATTTCCGAGAACACGGGAAAAGTGTAAGCATATCTGTCGACTTTTTCAAAAGAATGATGTTTCTCTCTGAAAGTTTAATGTGTATCTGTGCAGTAGTGGAAGGTTAGAATGTTATTACAAACGGACTCCGCCGACTGTCTACATATACCCAACCCATCACCAAATGAAAAATTGCTTAGATCGTATGAACAGTTTTACAGATTGGCCTAATCAAATAACACAACAACCGTACGAACTCGCTTGTAACGGATTCTTCTACCAAGGCAGAGGAGACAGAGTCGTTTGTTTCATGTGTGGAGTGACATTGAAGTGTTGGGAGCGAAGCGACAACATCTTGGAGGAGCATAGAAAATATTCCAAGATTGCGCTATTTACGGCTTGTTTTCTCATAGTAAGAGATTGCGTCGTTTATAATAGTTGGATGGAAACAGACTTGATTCTAAGAGACTCAAAGATCTAACGATAGAACTGATTCAACGAAAGTCACATACTAGAATCGTTAAGAACTTATTTTGTGCTGCCTATGCCTTCATCGTACAACCTATCATCAACGATTTATTTGTTTGTAGTGGATGCATCGAAGAGCTAGCCAATCAGGAAGGACATACATGTATTTACTTACATATGAAGAAAGAGTAAATATATACTTTGAGCAAGCTCTCGCCACATCTAATCTTTGGACGTAGAGAAACTTTGGCGTGAGTTTTTAATAACATCTTGTGTACCTTCTATCCTTCTACAGACATTGATAAATGAGGAATACTTCCAAGACAAGGAATACGTAAAACAACACTTTTCTAAAAGAATTCGCAAGTGGGTTAAAAGGATCGAAAGATATAAGTTAGATTTTCTATAAAAACGTAACAATGATTGATCTAGATAATCTATTGAATCTTGTGTATGCTAATCATAGTGTGTGTGAAATTGTTACTTCAAACAATATAATATCACTGAATCGTTAAGATATATCGATGATGTAGTAGTGATTCGTGATTTTAATAAAGAACTACTCAACTGTGATATTTCACGCTCTGTGAGGAACGCTTACCTGGGTCAATTGTGCCGTGCCGAATGGAGAAACACTGAACTGAAGACTGAGGGATGGAAGAATAAAATATGTGAAATGGCGAAACGTATGATAATTTTTAAAAGACAGATTATTATGAATACTTTGATAACTGTAATTCCTGTATATCATACACGCACACGCATATATTGATATATATATATAAAGTTTCATACAAAAATGGCTTGGGTTTTTTTTTTCATTTGCAGAATGTGTTGAGCGTTAAAGATAAAAGAGCTATAGATGACGTTATATTTTAATACCGAGATGGAGGTGCTTATCTGAGCCCGGAAAGGTTTACCAAGTACTAAAGGCAGCAGGTTTCAGTCAATTAGGTCTTCATAAGATAAGACGATATATTCAAAGTTTAGATAGTTACAGTCTTCAGAAACCGTCGAGACATAGGTTCAGACGAGCGAGAGTGGAGGTATCAGGACCTTTCGAACAATATGACGCTGACTTAGCAGATGTAAGCAACCTATCCAGTGAAAACGATGGTATTCGTTTCCTGTTAATAGTCATCGATGTATTCAGTCGATTTCTTTGGGTGGAACCTTTGCGATCGAAAACTGGAAAGGAGGTATTAAAAGCCTTCGATAGAATCGTTAAAAGAGGAGTCATACCTAAGCGTCTGCGAAGTGATGGAGGAAGCGAGTTTAATAACCAGTGGTTAAAAAAATGGTGCAAAGAACACGACGTTCATTATTTCACGACCAAAAACGTCGTTAAAGCTAACTATTCTGAGCGCGTTATCCGCACCCTAAAGACCATGTTGTATAGGTTTTTCACAAAACAGAGATCCTATAGGTACATAGACGATCTACAGGACTTCGTTAGCAGTTACAACGCGACTCCTCACCGATCATTACATAAGCTGTCGCTCTAAAGACGTAAATGATCGTAACAAAGCTGATCTGTTTGCCTATATGTATCTTCGTCGACCAAAACAGGCATTAAAATCTTCGACAAAAAGATCTAAAACACCTTACGCATTCAAGATAGGCAGTCTAGTAAGAATCTCGCACATTAGGAAACGCGTTTGATCGCGCATTATCAACAAAAGTGGACTTCTGAAATATTTAAAATTAGAAGGAGATTCTTAATACAGAACATCCCCAATATCAATAAGAGGACTTTCAAAATGAGAAGATCGACGGCAACTTTTATCAAGCGGAATTGCAGAGAGTAGATAAAGACCAAAACACATTATGGTTTATCGAGCAAAAATTACGAAAACGTAAGCGACAAGGTCAGGTAGAGTGGTTAGTGAAATTCGATGGTTGGCCCTCAAAGTATAACCAGTGGATTGCTCAGAAAGACATATCAGAGGTGCAAACGTGATCAAAGATGTCACACTACGTGGTGATACCACCAGTGATGGGAGTACAAAAATACCTTCCAAGAGAACAAGACGAGTAATTTTAGAACATATTTCGAGACACCCTTTGAATTTATCCGAGAAGCTGGCTAGTAGCGTTGGGGATGTCTACTTACAGACGACGGCTACAAAAACCAAAACAAAATTTATTATATACACCAGCAGTATCGTCGATGATAGTTTCGTGATGGGAAAAGGACGATCTGATACGAATGGTGCGAGCGCAAAAGACTGGAAACTGGTCCCAGTCCTTTACAGCGCCTTTTTACGTTCCCGTCAAGAAATCGGAAATCAGAGACATCGACATAAACATAAAGAACGGAAAAGGGAGATCCGGCTTCATTTCTTGAAAGACCCTTGTAACGATCACACTTCACTTCAAACAATATCCGTTTTTAGCATGAATATTTCAAACATGTACGTACCAATGTTGGAAAATGGATGAAATATTATCAAGATGTTGTAGAAAGAAAAGAGAGACCCGTATGATAAGCTAGCAGAATGTTAAACAACGTGGAGTGGTCTATCTCGTACTTCTAACGAATTCATTATCCCTATCGAAAGAGGAAGAGAAAGAAAAAGGTCTGCCTCCTCAAACGTTAGATGTGGATCTAGTGTCCCAGTGAACAGAATCATCGATCGAGCTAAGTCGGAACTTAAGAGAGAGGGAGCCTCTCGAACTCGTCATTCACACTCAGAAACGTCGCAGAGTGCACATCTCTAAAACGTAGAAAGAACATGGTAGGAAAAGAAAACGGGTACAAGAAAGAAAAAAATCATTTAAAAAGAAAAAAAATCCTGCAGAAGAAAGTAGACCTGAAGAGAAAAAGACCATCAAAGAAAGTGAAACGAGACGATATAGTTTCTCAATGGCTGCGATAAACAAAAGATTTCTTTAGAGAAGCACAGCCTTCAGAACTGGCTTTTTTGATTTACCTCCAACTCAGACGCTGTAGAAAACATATACTATCAAGATGTGTTACCTATATCACACAATAACGAATGAATCATCGGTGGAGTTCGTGCTCAGTGGTCAAAATGGAATGAATTATTAGACCTTCAGAATACTCTTCTCTATGCAAAAGTGAAGATCGTCAAAGCTGACGGAACCAACATCTCATTAACGGAAGGACGTCGGACCCATCAACCTATTTAACCATCATTGTTCCAGCAAGTATGACGAGTCTCTCTCAATGGAAAAACGGTCGTTTCTACTACTAATTATTCCCCTTACAAGGGCATACATCCAGAGTTTCTTAAGAGGTATGGGAGAGAGGCTAAAAACACTCAATTAGGGACGCAGATATGGAAGCGTGATGATTGAGAATATGGATGAAAGTAGCCCTCGAAACGGAAACCAATGGAGCTCTCCTTCAAGAGAGCGCAATGCTTTTCAGGGTCGTTAGAGTCGTGGACATGTCGTGTCCGGTATGTCCACGATCTGTTTAGAATGGATAGATATCTAATCAATCAGGTTAATGTTCGGTATAAAGTTGTATCGATCGAAACCGGCATTCTCCCCCTTTTATCGGGAGATGTCGCACCCGATTATCGGATCGCTTTCGACGAGTATACGGTTACGCGTATGCAAAGTTAAGATCAACCAAGCCGTGATCTATGCCCAGAGTAAAGCATTAGAATCGACTAATGCCAAAGTATCCATTTTACTCAACGATGATCAAACAGATGACTATACCAGTGGAGAGCCACCATATTACTTATGATAACATGTTTCAAGGAATGAGACCTAACCAGGTCGTTGTGGGATTCGTTAAATCAACAGGTGCTACCGGTGAATTATGCAGAAAAATCCGTGTGTACTTTCAAGGTTACGACGTCACGAACATAGGACTTTATATACGATGGTATACCGGTCGGTGGTAATTCATTAAAACCGAAATTCGGCACGGATCCTCAGCTAATTATCCATCTTAAGAAGTATGCTACAGTCGACTGAAGTAAGTGGTTGGATGACTCCGGCTCTAACATCGAAGAGATGACATTGGTCTAGGGTATGCCCTATACACGTTCGATCTCGAACCTAAAATTCTAGAGGAGAGACTACAATATTTAACACTGCTTAAACAAGGAAACGTCAGATTGGATGTTACCTTCCGTACTGCGTTAACAGAAACGGTATCCTGCATCATTTACGCGCAGTACCCAGGTTATTTCGAAGTCACGAGGCCAGAGACGTCATTCTAACATGAATATCTCGGGAGTTACAATGCGTCATCGAATGTGATCCTAAAATGAGACACAGCATACTTGGAGATTTACGCTAGAGATCAAATACCCGTATTGAGAACCTTCCCGTGCGGTTCATCGTCAAACACGACGCAAGTTCACTACCAGGAAGACCTTGGGTCGCTTTTTATTACTGAGTCCAAAGAAAAATCGGAATTCTTCGATAGCCTACGGACATTTCTCAGCGTATTTCGGATTCCATGCTCGAGTCCATAACGAGAAACGTCTACAGAGTTTCTAGACTCAATTACATGCGGTCAGTTCTGCCTGTATTATCTTTTGCATAGATTAAGGGATTATCCATGTCATCTATCTTTAAACATTTTAGCCGTAATTTCCACGAAAACGATGTATATAGTGAATAGTTATTATAATGCGAATATATCCATATTGTTTAACAAAACATAATCGTAATCAATCGTGTGTTGTGCTGAACTTTAATAAAAAGGATACGATATAATATGAAAGTGTTCGTTTTTATTCAATTCATCTCTTGAAGACCATGTACGTGGTATACACCGTGAAACCTCTTAAGTTTCAATCGCCGATGTAGAATCATGATAGCAGGGACCATCGGGAAGCGGAAAGACCTATTTGACTAAAAAGGATTCTGGAAAATGTCGACGCGTATGTTTCAGCGAGGCGGTCAAAAAAAATAATCGTGTGTTATGATACGTGGGCAACCCATGTTTTGAGGAACTGCAAAGGAAATTAGATATCACATTTCATTACGGGTTTACCGTATCAGGAGCGATTTGATGATTTGGGGTACTACCGAAGGACACAAGTAGTTTCTAATCATCGATGACTGTATGAGTGAAGTGATCCAATAGTTCAGACCTAGAAAAATGTTTGCGTGAAATCTCATCACATGAAAATTCACCGTTATATTTCTAGTACAAAATATTTACCAAAAGGATAAGGTCATGCGAACCCTTAGCTTAACACCGTCCTATTTTGTTCTCTTCAAAACTATAGAGATCAATTACAAATAGAGACGTTGGGAAGACAGATGTTTCCCAACCAATTAAGTTATTTAGAAGTTTCATTCAAATCGGCAACTTCGGAGCAGTACGGCTATCTGGTGGCCGACGTATCCCCAGTTCGACCCACAGCTAATATAGAAGGAGTAAACATAAGTCTTCCTCCATTACGGACAAAGATTCTCGTAGGAGAGGACACAGTTTTCTACTTTCCGACATGAAACCTTTCATAGAATTTTGGCTTGCGGCCTCCAACGAACAGAGGAAAGGCTTGTTATTAACATTGACGAAAGAGCAGTTACAATTTATAACTGACATCATATATAACACAGTCATGAATAATATTACGATATCAGAAGATAGTAAAAAGAGACTGTCTAATCAGAGGACTCGCATATCAAAAGTCTTAAGCAAAGGGATAAGTCATCGTGAGCGTCGTCGAAGAATTCTTTGCAGTTAAAAAAATTCTACCAATTATTCCTGGAGAACTATCTGAAATGGCTCGAGAATTAGTGTTAAATACCTAGGGGAAATATATACGGATCTATTATCGATGAGTAAAATCAAGAAGATTGAAGAATTTGACAATAAGCCGACAAGGAAAGTGTTAAGCCCTTAGAAAATGTAAAAAACGTCGATAGCGAGATTACTCATAAAGAACAATTTGAAACCTAAGGAGAGTGACGGACATTTCCTAAAAATAGATCGAAAAAGGACAATAGACCAGAAACGGACAATGGCATGAACCGTTAGGATCATTTCTAAAACTGATACCACCACATCAGACGCAGCAAGCGGTCAGCGAAGGAAGTCACAAAGCGGAGGAAAATGTTTTTTAAATCCACACCCGAGCACTTCATGCGTAACCTAGAGAACAAAGGTAAATGGTTCACATTCAAAATCTAGATTTAAACGATTCGAAGGCGAGGCAATTTTCTCAGAATTAGTTATCGACGTCCACCATGGGCGACGGATCTTTAATCCTCTCTCTACTAGCCAGATATGTTGAAGGGAGACGAATGCGCAAAAAAAAGTTTAAAATGTTTCAAGCGTTTATTGGAAGGCATTGAGTTATCTCCAACTAAGAAATCGAGAGATAATGAAGAAGCGGTACACCAAGTGAATCCTGTGAAAAGAAATTTTAAGACGAGAAGAACAACTCAGCCGACACGCAGCGATCACATCATGTAAAAAAAATCTGTGATATCTGCCAAGAAAAGAATTTAATCATCATACAAATTATATTTAAGACATGTAAAAGATGTTCATTCAAAGAGCAGACCATCGTTGCAGTGTGTGCAAATGCAACATTTAGCCATATGGATGTAATTGAAAAGACATGAGTAATATAGTGTGCATGAGAAACGAAATCCTTACACTTGCACCCTTTGTTTGAAAACATTCGGAAGAAAAGGACAATCTGAAAAGGACACATAAAAATCTGTTAAGCAGAAGGTTAGAAATTCTGATAATGAACACGATAGTGAATCCTTTTTCGTCAGCTTGACCAATTCCGGCGGCTCTTCACCGGGCGTCGAAACTTCCGGACGTATAAATTACTCCGAACGTCGGGTGCTTCCGGAGCTCTTTGCTGCAAGGAAGGTCCTTCCGATGACTCTATCCCCGCGCACGTGGAACCTTCCGGGTACCGCACGGATCTACCGACCAATGGGGAAACTCAGTGATCTTTCTGTGAGAGCATTCCCGTGTTTCTTCTCACGAAAATGGTAAACATTCCGGGTGACGCGATTTATCGAACGCGGGGACTTCCGGTGACTCTTCTGTTGGAGTCTTCCGGTGAACTCTTCCCCGGGACGTTGGAAATTGCGCAGGTGACGCGTCTCCGACCTAGGGACTTCCAGTGACTCTCTGTGGAGCATTCCGGTGATTCTTCTAACCGACAATGGAAACTGTCCGGTCGGCGCTGTCTCAATCGAAACAACGCGGGGACTTTCCGGTAGCTTTTCTGAGTGGACTTCCCGGGCTGACGCATCTCCGGCTACTGTGATGCTCCTTCGCTGATAATCGTTACTGTCAGTTAGAAAGGAAATATTGGGAAGTGCAGTTAACAAATGTTGCACCAGTAAGTTTTCCTTTCTGATGAAAGCAGCGAATAAACGCGGAAATGCTGCGGCAGCAATTACAGATAGATATTTATCCACATCATCGAGGACAAATTGGAATAATTTAATAATACATTTTTGCTTACACGAAAGATCATGACTCTTGAACTTACTATTAGTGAATACGTGTGTGAACAATGGTATAATGATATGAATGCAGTGTTAAATCAGGAAGACCGAGTATTACAATGCTCTTTAGTAGTTGCTTGTCATGAAAGACGAGTAGTATTAGACAGGGTCTAACTTAGACATACACAGCAACGATGTCCGTATTATGAAACAGTAAACAGCTAAACGATGCATTTCAAAAATGTTCGAGTTTCCGAAGAATCCTCATTCGGAAAAGGGTCAGTTGGGTCTTAAAAAGGGATTACTACACTCATATTAGATAATCCAGCGTATATAGCAAATTATTCGCTCTAGTAAGTGGGGTTCGCGTCATTCTCATTCCCAACGTCCAACCCTTAATGCTAGACAGCAAAGCCATTATAAAACATAACCAATGACAACGGACTAGAGGTTTCCTCTTGGTTGTGTATGGTCTACCCTCCATCACATCGCCCATCTTCTGCCTAAGAGGTATCAAACTATACAAAGTACGAAAAGATCTAGACATGACCGAATAGCGTATACCCTTACCCCAGTTTCTCTAAATTTTTGCTGAAATTCGAGAAAGCATAAGATCGAGCGTGGAATGTATTCGTGGGTGATGAAAGAAGACATATCCCAAGATGTACGTCACATAAAAACATGCGCGAAAACCGCGATCTCAACGTAAAATCATTTTCTTGTTTCTGTCGAGAAGAGCGAAAAGTCGCATTAACGTCTCATATCGTTTGAACTTAACACCTTTTTTGATCGAGAAAGCAAAAAAGAATAAGTATCCATTTTCTGCCACGTGTTTCACACTGACGTTGAGCCTGTTGGAAGGGAACAATAAAAGAATTGTTCGCGACAAATGAACCGCAATCCATCGTAGATAGCCAGACCGATGAATAATTTCAGTTGAAATTTTGAAGACTTTAGCGAAGACAGATAAAGCTCCTTTCGATCATTTATGCTGATTTCCGAGGCGTTCGGCAACCGATTATGATACTTGCGAGCGCGACCCTGAACTCCTCGAGTACGACGAAGCACTGCCTAAGATTTGAGCCTGCGGATTCCGATACCAAAGTCGTATGTATGGAGATAAATACAGAATTTCCCGTTGATCTTGTTATAGACGGCATGATGTCACACAACAGAACGTTCCATTTACTACTACTTTATGGGTAATAGGAAAGGCAGAAATACCAAAAAAGTATTATTAAATCAAGTAGAACCGCATGATTCTGATCCACCTGTAGAGCATAAACAAATTCGAAAAAAACCAATTCAGTGTTCACCATCTGCGCGCGGTGTAAATATTTCACCGAAAAATCTAAGTAACTGGGTCGCGTGATCACTGCATCATCACCGGGAAATTTCTGAGTGCTGCGCACGAACTATGTAATTTAATAGTACCAAGTACCCGCAATACGTGCTCGTCGTCGTCCACATCTTCTCGTTGGTATACGCATAGTCATCTGCTATGTGTCAAAGTAATCGATTGTTATAAAGATCAATGCATATTAAACTGTATACCGAAACGAATGTGCAGTAAAATTACATCTCTTTTCAGCTTAATGCGAAATTTTGAATGAGATCCTATCACGATTTCGATGTATCTTGTACGAGTTCCATGTTTTGATTAGACACTACTAGCTTTAATATATCTGTTCCAGAGTACTCAATTACTATTGATCATAGTGAAGTAGATCACTTTAATCAGATCTCCACAGGTTATTCCACTTACACCTATGAGCCATTTATCACTGGAATGATCTAAGTGTGCAGTGAGTGATGAACCATAATAACGATCTCGCAGTTAGCTTTCTCCTGATAAATATCAGTAATTAACGTGAGTGTTCATCTTGAGGTATCTTGTTATCTCTCTCTGAGTACGAGGATTAGCCATTACAGACGATATAAGTGCGTATAATCGTCAAGATGAGTTATATTTGGTGTAATGTGAGAGCCAGTATACACGTGTTATTCCAGTGCTTCGGGTAGTGATAACGTGCTTACTGAGTATCAGTACCAGAATTATCTAGTACGTATATATAGTAACCTCAATTTTATTATGCTGATTCTGTAAGTATAGAATTAATCCGAGATGTAGATATGCGCAGTGTCACAACGTGAGTGTGTAATCAGAATGTATATACATCTGACTCTATATCATTTAAGATTATTGATATATGTGATGCTGAGGAGATAAATCGGACTATATCTTCTACTATGTATATATAATAGAACTATTTACGTGTTCTTTGCCTCCTAGCAGATGTATTCGAAAATTTCAGAACCATGCTGCTAGACCTATTACTGCGTCTAAGATGCGGCGCATCTTTTATTACGGCCGCCTGGTGACTTGGCGTGGTGAGTTCGCTCTACCATGACCAAAGGCAATGTTCATCTCGAACTTGATCAAGAACACAGAAAGTAATGTACTTATTTTTCGAATCGGGCATTCGCCTTTGTATGATTGAGGATTTTTCTCGTTTTGGTCAGGGTGGTGTCTCCATTGCATATATCGATAAAGTATGGCTTCAGGCTTAATAATACCTTACATATATACCGGCAATACGTACGATCCAAGAAAAAAACCGACATCAATATATCGGTATACACCGATTTGTAATTAATTTGGTTACGTTAAAGCCACGTCCGAGCCACTACCTGTAGGCAGGAATAATTCGATGTGGATAGATGACGTCACACAATTCGCATGTCGACCCAGAGTAAAGTGAGCAAAGCTTCATCGAGCTAGAGGTCACTTACTTGTCGATGGTTGCGATTAGAATATTCCTAATTCGTTACATGACTTCACACCACCGCCGAATTATCCACTCGCCCCCGATAAGCAAAAAGGTGTCGATGACGAAATTATCGTCCAACTAGTAAACGACTCTGGAGAGGGGAACTACATCCGGATCCTCGGGGGTAGAGGAGATATAGCTTACTTCATACGCCAACTCCAACAGAAAATGTAATACCGGGACTCTACGAAAAATAAAACAAAAGGTTTTATGTCTGTCACTATCGGAATCTTCAACAATATTTGAAATTGGCCGGATGATACACTTTCACAAAGCATTCACAAATATTACAATTCAAAAGCAAAAGACATCCGCTGGCTTAGTAGCGATGTACATTTCGATTTCAACAGCGTGGAAAAAAAGAAAATTCGCACATAACGAAGTTTGAAGAAAAAGATTTTTTTCAAGTCTCATGAATAAATGCTAAGTTTCGGGAAGATCTATTAGTGCGAAAAACGTACCGCAATCGAGTCAGACTATTAAAGTGCTAGCACATACGGTGCACCGCGAACATTCAAAAAATACGTTGGCCCGACAAACTGTGCCTTTCAAGTAGATTTTACGCATTTTGATGAGCATTTATCGCGCTCTCAATAATACAAAAATAATTTAGCTCAAAACTTGTATGAATTTCTATTACGGTACTTGTGAAGAATCGGACCTATAGGCCCAAAACTTGATAACTGTTTGATGGACTGATTACAGACTCCTTGCTTTATTCACGTGACCTGTTGACTGATTGTATACGCCAAGACATGTACCAGAAAAGATAGAAGTTTGTTTGATCTATCTAATACCCGTCTGACCACTGCTATTCATGATGACTTAAACAAAAGGTCCCAGGGCTATTCTAAAGGACGAGAACAGCGTGGCTCAAGTCATAACAGAATTCGTAGGACTTCGAAGCTAAAAAATGTACAGTTACCAATATGCACCTTGCATAAGACAACAAGTAGAATATGAAATTTCAACAATTTTCGTTTGGAGACACTTTTCACGAGAAACAAGTCGCCAAAGCATAAAAAAAAAGCCATGCTAATATAAGAAAGGGACTTACGACACGAACATTGCTGATATAGATTGTTCCCTATCTTTACGAAACGAGAACAGAATGTGTCAAATGTTAAAGCTCGATCCAGAGCAATAGACATCAAACTTCACGTTGTACAAATTAACAAAATTTGGGACTCATGCTGCCTTCGAACGACTATAGCGATTACGTGCTTCCAAAATAAAACCGGTGGTTTTTGTTGAATTTTTTCTACCCCCGCTCGCATTCGGTCTTTACAAATCCAAGACAATAGGGATTGATTTGTATGATTTATTCATTCAGCATTTTTCCATGTGTGGCATTTGGTTCTGACTCTTAACAAGAAAAAAAATGGAAATGAAAAGATAAAAATTATCAAAAATGTTTCTTACTGTATAGTACTATCTTTAATTTTATTATATCTAAGCATTGTTATAGGAATTACAGCATTTATTATTAATATATAATTTTCAAACTATAAATCATTAAATCACAAAACAAGGGTAAACTATGAAATAATTAGCAGTATTACGCATATACTATTGTAATAAAAACCGATTGACTTCTCCGATCGGATATGAAAGATATAATTATAAAGTATAAAAATTCGTGTATATCCCAAATGAAAAATTAAAACGGAAGCAAATTTGCGAAGTGAGCCAAGAGAGTCTTTGATCAACTGGAAAAAAGTATACAATTGACAAAAAAAATAAAATTTTTCGAAAGAATCGATGAGTTTCTTTCATCACTTTACATAACCTCCATATACAGGTGCAGCCGGAAAAAAATAATCCAAGCTCAAGAGACATAAACTTTTATGTATCCATAGATAATGATCAAATTCTTCCACTTTTAAACATAAAAACAGTGTTCTATTTTTTAACCTGCTTCATCTTTTTATCGTATTTTTCTTTTGGTCATTTTTAGATTATTAATAATTTGACAGTTATTCAAAGCTTAAGAAAAAAACATTTAAAACAATCTCCGCTCAAGATTAAAAAACCAGGTCACTTTGCGTATTAAAAATCCCATCTCGAGAACTTATTTTGTTTTCGTGAAAGGAAAAACAGGTTGTTTGCTGTTATTCGGCAAATTCAGATTCAATAATTTTTTTTTATTCAATGCGTCAACACTTAATAGTACATTGAAGTTACTTTATGTATATTATTGATTATTATTTAAGTCCACTACTGGGAAAGATAAAGCGATCAATAGGTCAATCAGATTTGCCAGTCAGTAATAAATTTCAAATGTTTAGCAGTCCAACACCCCCGGTACTTCTACCGGCAACATGAAAGGACCAAGAGTGGTTTTTTGATGACTTCGGTAAACGTGTGAGGTATTGCCGGTTGAACAATTTACTCCGTGAGCAACTTAGTTATGCGTCCAACTCCGGTTGCATACGGTATCAAAATTCAGTATTCCCTAAACGCTGCGTCAACATTGTGAGCACAGTAGTATGGTGTCCTAACATATATATGGCACGTTTTCCTTTACCCAACCTGATTCAAAAACGAGGTCTCACAGAGGCAGTGGATGCATTATGGCAGTTTTATAAAAAAGATGTAATCCCACTTTTTCCTCCGGTGCAGATTTCGCATTCATGCACCCAAAGGTATTCTCTCAAGCTGAGATGCCATTGGTATTCTTGATGTTAAATAAATTTACAAAAGTGTATTTCGGGCAAAGTGTGCACGCCTTTCTATTCGACAGTGTGTTAAAATATTTCATGTTTAGTGTAATAACCCTATGGACATATTTAAGCTACAGGTGTATATGTGGACACCTTGGTCTTGATGCAGTTGTCTTAACAAGTTAGCTGTAACTTAGAAATTTCGATAAGAAACCATAATCAATTTTTTCACTCAGCCGTAAATCTTAGACAATGACTACGTGTAATCTTAATCTGGATACTCTAAAATTTCGATTTCATTCACGTGTAATAGGTTATTTTTAACAATTCTTTAGACGTCATGTTCCTCGATTCTGTTACCTTAAATCGCATCCTGCATCCTGCTCCATTAAGGATCATGTCAGGAGTGGATCCTACTGATGATCCTTTTAACAACTTTAGGAATTAAGGTATCAGGACATAGGTAACCCCTATTATACATTTGCATCCATGTCAAGGGAGTTATCCTACTGATTGATCCTTTAATCCTTAGGATTAAGGATCAGGACGATTTAGGTAACCCCTATTATACATTTGATCATGTCAGGAGTGATCCTACTGATTGATCCTTTAATCCTTAGGATTAAGGATCAGGACGATTTTGGTAACCCCTATTATACATCTACTCTCATTATGTTATGTGCCAATACACTATGTTCTACTGATAGCCATATGAATTTGTGTTTCTTAGTATCTTTTTTACATTATTGTCCTTCCTTGCTCAATATGTTATGTAAACATATGTGCCATCTGCAATTATTATTATCAGAGTGTTAATTGTTGTTGTTATCTTATGGTGATGGCGCTCTTTAGGCCGCACCTTCACTCAAAATTCTTTTCGATAAATAATTTGGGTTAAGTAAAAATAAATATTTTCGGTCGCCTTCATAAAAGGTGAGCCAGTTTTCTGCCAAAAATCCTTGTTGCGTTGTTTATTCTTGATTATTCATTTTGAGTAAACAGAGCTTGCTGCTTTATGAGAGAGCATACAGAATTGAGGGATACAAAGAAGTGGTCTTTCGATTTTTGTATACGAATAAGGGGAAAAATATATATAGCTGTACTATAACTGATGTGCTATCACTTACATCGACGGTAACAGGAAAAGGCGATCAACGATTTTTTATGATTACTTTTGAGTGAAGTTAATCGTACAATAACTTTGGCTCGAATATAAATAACTAAAAGAGTGAAATTCGATGTTTCAAATACTCTAATTTATGCTCTAATAGCAGGTACATGTATCTTCGTGTAATTATGAAAGAAAATCCACACAGAAATAAAAGTTTCGGGTTTTTTGTTGAGGAGTTCAGCAACGAATAAGCTTTAATTAGATAATATTTTACTGTAGTCTGTATCTTTGATACATTGTGAATTGCAAAGTTTGTGACTGTAAAACGAAATTTTACGTAACAATTTAAGAAATCCTTGATTAAAGCATCAAGGATATGAGGATTGGCGTACGTACAGTGTATATACACACCGATGATTGATCATTACAAACATTGTGTTGTGTGTTGCTAACCGAATAAATTGAGATACATTTATTACAATACCGTAAAACGTTTCAACATATGGTAGAAAGAATTATTTTTGATATTATAAAAGATCTAAATATTGAGATATTAAGCAAAACAAACTATTTTTCAGACCGTGTGGTCGCTTTCAATTTTTAATCGATATACGAGTAGATACTCCGATATAGATATATAATTAGCCATGCCTTTGGTTTTATGGTTATGTAATACCTGGAACAGGATGTTGTTTACCTGTACACAACACCATTCACCTGTAATTACCTGGCCGCGGGCAATTTGCTATTCGGTGGACTATGTCGGGTATTTGCTATTGTCTTACTGTGAATCAGGTTAGGACATCCGTTAATTGGATTGTGATTTGAATTATGGAAACATCTATGCTCTAGGTTTTTTATTGTCACCTCCGTTTTTAAAATGAAGATGTAAAAGCAAATGGAAATAAAATATCCCTGATCATATCTAGGAATATATATTACACACACACATATATATGTCGTACACAGGTAAAACAATAATGGAAGTTGACTTATTCAGAAACAAAAATGGTTCTAAGAACTATTTCAACTAAAGCTTTAACCTTAAAAAATTATTTCAGTCTAGTACTGTAATTACGGAATCGTGGCATATAGCAATCTCCCGTAATTTCTATGGTATTAGTAAAAATTCTAAGCATTTTTGAAAAGTTACAAGGTATTATATCTATATATAATGCCTGTATATATAAGTAATTTCATTTTTCATTTGAACATACGATAAATGTTCATATATCACACTATTTAAATCTCGGTATGATATACAAAAGGATCGACAATGAATATACTATTTAAATGATTTAGTTTAATTTTGAAATAATGAATTTAAATCTACACTTATACTGTAATTTAGAAACATATATCAGAAATATCATTGATGTATTTCTGCTTTTTAGTAAACGTTATGGATACAGTTTCAAAGACAACAATATAGATATACATATTATTTTCGGTATAAGTTCGGTACTGTTTCTCCAATATCACATAACTGATACCCGTCCACATTTTATTTTTACTCAAAAACTGTGCCGTGTTTGCATCGTTATGGCAGAAGTTTGAAATAAAAACACGGATTCTAGATATATTCATGCTAAATTTTGGGATTTTACTCGTGAAAAGATAGTGTTACATTATACTTTTTTTTACTACACAGAAATTTACATAATATGCTATCTAAATCTCAGTCCAGATTGATCCGAGCATCATTTTGATATCGCTATCAAATTTGACTGATTATCTAATCTAAATTAGATATATGCTTGTTTGAATGTTTGAAATGGTGATAATGGAATGTTTTGAAACCGAAAATATCTACATCATAAAGCTAGAATAACCATTTACTCGAAAAACTCAAATTGTAGATGTAACGTATAGTGACTAGGCTTACCTTGTGTAGCCGCGGACTACTGTGACATCACAAGACCACGTGATCACCTAGCTCATTATCTCTGAACCGTAGTGGACACTACCCGTAAATCACGACCAAAACCAACCGATAGCGCTAAAAGCAAGGCGATTCGTTGGATGGAACTTAATTTTTCATTTATCCAAAGCTAATTACCTGACGTATTACCCCAAAAAATTTTTTTGGCTGCACAAATCCTTTAATATCCCCAAAAACGTTCAAACACAGGTACAGCATTCATTTCTCCATTAACTTTCACAATAAGCATACAAATGACAACATAACACATTTGTGCAAGATGGTAGAGAACACAGTCGATGTATTACAAATCAAGTTATGGCCCATTTCAATAAATCTTTTTACCATGTCGGGAACATTCGACACTTTACGTACACGAGTATTTTTTCGTTTACGGAAAGGGCCGAAGGTTCCCGATTAACAATAAAAGTAACAGCACTTTCAGTCTTCAAATTACACAAATTAAGACCCAAAAAGACAATCACGTTCATGTATTTTAAACTAAATTGCTAGACATGTATTTTTAGAAGATGCTGATCAAAAATAATTTTAAGCATCTCGCTACGTTTTATATAATGATTATCTAATAGCAAAATCCGTTTAGCAGAACGATAAAGTCTAAATTCGGAATTAAATCTCGGTGAAAAGGACAATGAAAAAAGTTTAACTCTTTTCGGAACATCTGCATTCAATTTTTTAATTCCTTCTTCATTGCAGTACATGACATTATTTCAACATCGTATTTATATATCAGAAACATGTTCTGATATGTATTCTACTTCAGTTGAAAATACAAGCACAATATATATTACCTAAGCAATAATTACTAATTAAAATAATTGTTTAGATGTCTTAGTCTCACTGTACATGCATTATAAAACTGGGATAATAGTTTGAAGTCAATAAGAAAAGAATGCTATTATTAAAAGAAAATGAACAGATAAAACCCAAGATGACAACTAATTTTACGTTATATATAAGAATTATGGATTGTAATTTGTGGAGATGCATAGACATTTTTTGGAAATCTTTTTTGTCTTCGGTGATCCAAGAAACCTTTATGACCCTAACTATTGGTGCCCCTCTATACACCTGTCCTCATATGACCCTGACTGTTGATGCCCCCCTATACACCTGTCCTCATATGAACCTGACTGTTGGTGTCCCTCAATACACCTGTCCTCATATGACCCTAACTATTGGTGCCCCTCTATACACCTGTCCTCATATGAACCTGACTGTTGATGCCCCCCTATACACCTGTCCTCATATGAACCTGACTGTTGGTGTCCCTCAATACACCTGTCCTCATATGACCCTAACTATTGGTGCCCCTCTATACACCTGTCCTCATATGAACCTGACTGTTGATGCCCCCTTATACACCTGTCCTCATATGACCCTGACTGTTGATGCCCCCTATACACCTGTCCTCACATGACCCTGACTGTTGGTGTCCCTATACACCTGTCATCATATGACCCTAACTGTTGTTGCCCCCCTATACACCTGTCTTCATATGACCCTGACTGTTGGTGTCCCTTATACACCTGTCCTCATATGACCCTAACTGTTGTTGCCCCCCTATACACCTGTCTTCATATGACCCGGACTGATGGTGTCCCCTTATACACCTGTCCTCATATGACCCTGACTGTGGATGCCCCCCTATACACCTGTCCTCATATGACCCTGACTGTTTGATGCCCCCCTATACATCCTTGTCCTCATATGACCCTGACTGGTGGGTGCCCCGTATACACCTGTCCCTCATTATGACCCGATGATTAGGTGCCCCTCTATATAAACAAATCTGCCTCATATGAACCTGACTGTTTGAATGCCCTCCTTTTAGCACTGTCCATATGCCTTGCCTTGTGCCCATAACTGTTATTGACCGTGACTGTTGATGCCCTCCTATAACACTGTCCTCATATGACTCTGACTTGTGTTGCCCCCTATACACCTGTTCTCATGGACCTGACTTTGGGTCCCCAATACACCTGGTCCTCATATGACTCTTGACGCTGTTGGTGTCCCTCTTACACCTGTCCTCAATATGGACCTTGACTGTTTGATGCCCCCTACTACCACCTTCCTCATATGACCCTGACTGTTGATGTCCCCCCTAGATACACCTGTCCTCATATGACCCTGACTGTTGATGCCTCCCAACTATACACTGTCCTCAATCTATGACCCGACTGTTGATGCCCCCCTAAGACATCCTGTCCTCATAATGACCCCGACTGTTGGATGTCCCCTAACGATACCCTGTACCGATATTGAGCCCTGATTGTTGAGGCCTCCCCTACAAACCTGTCCTCAACTGATTTGTGCCTCAACCTGCTAGTGACCTCTTGATGCCCGGGTCTCAATACTACCTTTCTCATATGACCCCTGCTTGGATGTCCTCCTTTAACACTGTCCTCATATGAAACCCTGACTGTTGGTGTCCACCCTATACACCTGTCCTCATATGCACCCTGACTGTTGATGCCCCCCCTTTACACCTGTCCTCAATATGACCCTGGACTGTTAGATGCCCCCGTATACCTGTCCTCATATGACCCTGACTGTGATGTTCTCCATATACACCGGTCCTCATTATGACCCATGACTGTTGATGTTTACCTATACATCCTGTCCTCATATGACCCTGACTATTGATGCCCCCCTTATACACCTGTCCTCGATATGACCCTGACTATTGTTGGTTTTCCTATACACCTGTCCTCATATGACCCTGACTGTTGATGATCTCCTATACACCTGTCCTCATATGACTCTGACTGTTGATGCCCCCCCTTACACCTGTCCTCATATGACCCTGACTGTTGTTGTCCCCCCTATACAATTGTCCTCATATGACCTGACTGTGTGTCCCCCTATACAATTGTCCTCATATTGATTCTGACTTTTATGCCCCCTTACACCTGTCCTCATATGGACCCTGGACTGTTGATGTTCTACTAGTACACCTGTCCTCATATGACCTGACTGATGGGGATGCCCCCCCTTACACCTGTCCTCATTAGACCCTGACTGTTGTTGTCCCCTATTACAACCTGTCCTCATATGACCCTGACTGTTGTTGTCCCCCTAATGGCACCTGTCCTCAATGACCCTGACTGTTGTTGTCCCCCTATACAACCCCTTGTCCTCATATGAACCCTACTTGGTTTGGTGTCCCCTTACACCTGTCCTCATTATGACCCTGACTGTATTGATGCCCCCCTATACAACCTGTCCTCATATGAACCCTGACTGTTGTTGTCCCCCTATACACCTGTCCTCATATGACCGCTGACTGTGCATGTATCTACTATACACCTGTCCTCATATGACCCTGACTGTTGATGCCCCCCTATACACTGTCCTCATATGACCCTGTACTATTGATGTTCTCCTATACACCTTGTCCTCATTTACCCTGACTTGTTGTTGTCCCCTTTACACCTTGTCCTCATATGACCCTGACTGTTGTGTCTCCCTATACACCTGTCCTCATATGACCCCATGACTGTGGTGTTCCCCTTATACACCTGTCCTCAGTATGACCCTGACTGTTGGTTGTCCCCGTATACACCAGCCCTCATATGAGCCCTGACTGTTGTTGATCCCCCATATACACCTTGTCCTCATATGACCCTGACTGTTGATGCCCCCTATACCACCTGTCCTCATATGACCCTGACTGTTGGGTTGTCCCCTATACACCTGTCCTCATATGACCCTTGATCTGTTGGATGTCCCCCATGCCAATTGTCCTCATAGGAACCTGACTGTTGATGCCCTCTATACACCTGTCCCTCATATGACCCCTGACTGTTGATGCCCCCCTTTACACCTGTCCGTATATGACTCTGACTTGTTGTTTTGTCCCCCCTATACACCTGTCCTCATATGGACCCTGACTGGTTGGTGTCCCCCTTTACACCTGCCTCATATGTCCTGACTGTTGAAATGTCCCCCTATACACCTGTCCTTATATGACCCCTGACTGTTGATGCCCCCCTATACACCTGTCCTCTATGACCCTGACTTGGGCGATGCCCCCCTAACACCTGTTCCTCATATGACCCCTGGGACTGTTGATGCCCCCCTTACACCTGTCCTCATATGACCCTGACTGGTGATGTCCCCCTAGACACCTGTTTTCTATGGACCCTGACTGTTGATTGTCCCCATACAATGTCCTCATATGACCCTGACTTTGATGCCCCCCTTTACACCTGTCCTCATATGAACTGACTGTTGATGCCCCCTATACACCTGTCTCATATGACCCTGACTGTTTTGTTCCCCCTATAAACACCTGTCCTCATATGACCCTGACTGTTGATGTTTACCTATACACCTGTCGCTCATATGACCCTGAACTGTTGATGCCCCTGCTACACCTGTCCTCATATGACCCCCTGACTGTTGATGCCCCCTTTACCACCTGTCCTCATATTGACCCTGACTGTTGAGTTCTCCTATACACCTGTCCTCATATGACCCTGACTGTTTGATGTTTACCTATAACATTCTGTCCTCATATAGGACCGTGACTGTTGATGCCCCCTTACACCTGATCTCTATGACCCCTGACTGTTGATGTTCTACTAACAACCTGTCCTCATATGACCGACTGTTGATGCCCCCCTTACACCTGTCGCTCATATGACCCTGACTGTGTTTGCCCCTATACACCTGTCCTCATATGACCCTGACTGTTGTTGTCCCCCTATACACCTGTCCTCATATGACCCTGACTGTTTGTTGCCCCCTATACACCTGTCCTCATATGACCCTGACTGTTGGTGTCCCCTTTACACCTGTCCTCATATGACCCTGACTGTTGATGCCCCCCTATACACCTGTCCTCATATGACCCTGACTGTTGTTGTCCCCCTATACACTTGTCCTCATATGACCCTGACTGTTGATGTTCTACTATACACCTGTCCTCATATGACCCTAACTGTTGATGCCCCCCTATACACCTGTCCTCATATGACCCTGACTATTGATGTTCTTCTATACACCTGTCCTCATATGACCCTGACTGTTGTTGTCCCCCTTTACACCTGTCCTCATATGACCCTGACTGTTGGTGTCTCCCTATACACCTGTCCTCATATGCCCCTGACTGTTGTTGTCCCCCTATACACCTGTCCTCATATGACCCTGACTGTTGGTGTCCCCTATACACCTGTCCTCATATGACCCTGACTGTTGGTGCCCCCCTTTACACCTGTCCTCATATGACCCTGACTGTTGGTGTCCCCTATACAACTGTCCTCATATGAACCCGGCTGTTGGTTTCCCCCTATACACCTGTCCTCATATGACCCTGACTGTTGGTGCCCCTCTTTACACCTGTCCTCATATGATCCGTATTGTTGGTGTCCCCCTATACAACCCTTCCTTATATGACCCTGACTGTTGATCCCCCCTTTACAACTGTCCTCATATGAACCTGACTGTTGATGCCCCCCTATACAACTGTTCTCATATGAACCTGCTTGTTGGTGTCCCCCTATACACCTGTCCTCATATGACCCTGACTGTTGGTGTCCCCGTATACACCAGTCCTTGTATGAGACTGAATGTTTGAGTCCGCTTTACACCTGTCCTCATATGACCCTGACTGTTGATGCCCCCCCTATACAACTGTCCTCATATGCACCTTGCTTGTTGGTGTCCCCTATACACCTGTCCTCATAATGACCCTGACTGTTGGTGCCCCTCTTTACACCTGTCCTCATATGATCTGGATTGTTGTGTCCCCCTATACACCTGTCCTCATATGACCCTGACTGTTGATGCCCCCCTATAACACCGGTCCTCATATGAACCTGGACTGTTGATGCCCCCCTAACACCTTCCTAATATGACCCTGACTGTTGATGCCCCCCTTACCACCTGTCCTCATATGAACCTGACTGTTGATGCCCCCTTTACACCTGTCCTCATATGACCCTGACTGTTGTTGTCCCCTATACAATCTGTCCTCATATGCCTAAGTTGTTGTCCCCCTATACACCTGTCCACATATGACCCTGGACTATTGATGCCCCCTATACACCTGTCCTCATATGACCCTGAATATTGGTGTCCCCCTATACACCTGTCCACATATGACCCTCACTGTTGATGCCCCCCTATACACCTGTCCTCATATGACCCTGACTGTTGATGTCCCCCTATACACCTGTCCACATATGACCCTCACTGTTGATGCCCCCCTATACACCTGTTTCCTCATATGACCCTGGACTAATTGATGCCCCCCTATACACCTGTCCTCATATGACCCTGACTATTGGTGTCCCCCTATACACCTGTCCTCATATGACCCTGACTGTTGGTGTCCCCCTATACACCTGTCCTCATATGACCCTGACTGTTGTTGTCCCCTATACATCTGTCCTCATATGACCCTAATTGTTGGTGTCCCCCTATACACCTGTCCACATATGACCCTGACTATTGATGCCCCCTATACACCTGTCCTCATATGACCCTGACTATTGGTGCCCCCCTATACACCTGTCCACATATGACCCTCACTGTTGATGCCCCCCTATACACCTGTCCTCATATCACCCTGGCTGTTGTTTTCCCCCTATACACCTGTCTTCATATGACTTTGACTGTTGAACTATCTTCTATCACATGACTTTTGATGCTAGTGTTTCCATGACAACGCTGTAATGTCCAATTCATGACAAGGACATCAGTCCATGCTTCGCTCACATCTCGGAAGCAAATCATGTTTTTGTCACAATTTAAACAATAGATATGGCTTTATGACGCAAATAATACAAAATCTGTGAATAATCCACGAAAAAAAAGCTTACGAAAGAAACCAACGGAAAAGGACATTAACGCGTACATTAACGATGTAAAAATGAATCTCGGTTTCGTCTTGAGCATGATTCTTGATTCGGCGACGATCATTTTAACTTTAATCCGAAATCTTCATTCGGCGATGATAATGTTGACATCAATCCAAAATCTTCATTCTGCGATGATAAATTTAACATCACTCCAAAATCTTCATTCGGTGATGATAAATTCAGCATCATTCCAAAATCTTCATTCGGCGATGATAATTTCTTAACATCACTCCAAAATCTTCATTCGGTGATGATAAATTCAGCATCATTCCAAAAGCTTCTTTCGGCGATGATAATTTCTTAACATCACTTCAAAATCTTCATTCGGTGATGATAAATTCAGCATCATTCCAAAATCTTCGATGATAATGTTTACGTCACTCCAAAATCTTCATTCGGCGATGATAAATTTAACATGAATCCAAAATCTTCATTTGGCGATGATAAATTTAACATGAATCCAAAATCTTCATTCGGCGATGATAAATTTAGCATCATTCCAAAATCTTCGATGATAATGTTTACGTTACTCCAAAATCTTCATTCGGTGATGATAAATTTAACATGAATCCAAAATCTTCATTCGGCGATGATAAATTTAACATGAATCATAAATTTAACATGAATCCAAAATCTTCATTCGGCGATGATAAATTTAACATGAATCCAAAATCTTCATTCGGTGATGATAAACTCAACATCATTCCAAAATCTTCATTCGGTGATGATAAATTTAACATGAATCCAAAATCTTCATTCTGCGATGATAAATTTAACATCATTCCAAAATCTTCATTCTGCGATGATAAATTTAACATCATTCCAAAATCTTCATTCGGTGATGATAAATTTAACATCATTCCAAAATCTTCATTCGGTGATATATCAAACCCGGGAAGGAGTAGTACATAAGACATTTCATTTAATTTTACCATTTTCGAATACATAATCATTAGAATTTTTTCACGTAAACAGTATATACCGTGTAGTATTATCGTGCCGATGAAGATTAGGGATTAACTTTTTATGTCACCGATCTATACCGTATAACTGGCCATTTGGTCCGCAATAATTAAATGTTATCCGTTGATTATATTAAAACATTCGTAAGTTGTAACTGAGAGTCATTTGATGAATATTCATGAACCACAATGTAGTACTAGTCTTGAATGTTCATGAATCATTCATGAAAATTAATGATGTAATGAATGCCATCGCGCAGTATAAGAGATAATACCAGTGATGACAGTTTATGAGTAATCAATTTTTATGTTGGAGAGCACCGCCAGGAAAGGGTTACTAGTATAGACTTACACTAACTGGTATGGCCATAACTTCACTATAGAGTATGTATACAACTATCAGTTGTGGAAATAAACATGTATTGTAGTAATTAACGCGCAAACGTGTGCTCCACTGTGTAAATATGAGTCATCGAACGTAAAAAACAGGTCACCTGCTGTGTAAATATAGGTAAACTATCATGTAAATATAGGTCATCCGTTGGGAAGATATGGGTTAACCATCGTGCAAATATAGGTCACCTACTGTGTGAATATAGGTCAACTATTACGTATAGGTCATCCGTCAGAATAATATGGGTCATCCGTCGTGGAAAATGATGTAGGTCTTCAGTTGTCGTCGTCATCATTATCATTGTCATCATCAATAATCATCAATCATCATTCATTGTATATTTGCAGTTCGATCCATACAAAAGTGTGTTATATCTTTTGGATGAGAACACAACATGAATGACTATTAGGTCAAACGAAAAATGTCTGTTTAAGGTAACCCGAATGACCCTAATTTTTTGCCCCCGACCCTATTTTTTTCCACTTTCTACGAAAAACAAAAATAAAAGTCCGGATTTCGATCTCGGATCCCGGTTCCGGCCATTACTTTAGAGTGAATCCCTGTCTACCGACCCTATCCCCCCCCCCAATCTATGTATTTGTTATGATAAATTCAATTCAATTCAAATATCGTTATTGAAGAGTCAGAGGTAAAGGCACAATTATATATTATACAGATAAAAAAAGACATAATTAACCGTAACATCCAGTCTATATTTGAAACAGATCCCTTCAGTACTTTCTAAGAAATAGCGGTAACAAGAATTACAAACAGACGGGCAACGGACCACGGACGCAAGTCGTTTTGGATGATGGTGGTCTAAAATCAATAACCTACGGTCAGTAAATAGCCAATAACGCAGGTGGGATTAGAATTAGTAACCAATATATTGACGTTGTTTGACGTCGTTTGGTGTTGTTTGGTGTTGCTTAGCGTCCCGCTTGACATTACTTGACATTGCTGCTTGGCGTTGATTGACGTTGTTTCACGTTGTGTGACGTCACTTGACGTTGTTTTGCGTTTTGTGACGTTACTTGACATTGTTTCGCGTTTTGTGACGTTACTTGACATTGTTTCGTGTTTTGTGACGTTACTTGACGTTGTTTCGCGTTGTGTGACGTTACTTGACGTTGTTTCACGTTGTGTGACGTCACTTGACGTTGTTCCGCGTTGTGTGACGTTACTTGACGGTGTTTCGCGTTTTGTGATGTTACTTGACGTTGTTTCGCGTTGTGTGACGTTGTTTCGCGTTGTGTGAAATAACTTGACGTTGTTTCGAGTTGTGTGACGTTACTTGACGTTGTTTGTCTTTATTTGACATTACGTGACGTTGTTTGATGTTGTTAGGTGTTGTTTGTCGGTATTTGACGTCGTTTGGCTTTATTTGACATAACTTGACATTGTTTGGCGGTTTAACGTTGCTTGACGTTGTTCAGCATAGTGTCTCGTTGTTTGGCATTGCTTGTCGTTGTTTGACGTTAATTGACGTTGTTTGGTGTTGCCTGACGTTCTGTGGCCATGGTGTTTACTAGCTGTGTCCAGTTTAAAAGGCTGCATGGATAATTAAAACTAGTTAACTTATTAATTAGGTACAAAATGTTGTGTCTTAACAATTTTATTTGTTCAAAAGGCTGCATGGATAATTAAAACTAATTAACTAATTAATAAGGTACAAAATGTTGTGTCTTAACAATTTTATTTGTTCAAACCACTCTTGCTCAAATATATAGGCCTAGGCATGAAAATTCAATTAAAAAAAAAAATATCAATAAAAATGACTGATTTTTAGTCAAATTAATACGCGGAAGCAAATAAAAGAACATCGATCGAATATTCTAGACTTAAGTATAAATTTATATTCCCTTTTTTTCTCAGAACAGAAAAAAAATCTCCTTGAGTCGTTCTATTACGTGAATCAGTTTCATTTCGTTCTTTGTATAATACAATGTTACACATACCTGGGCATTTCCGGATATCTACATACACATTCAACAGATTAATATTTGGCACGTGGACGAAACGCCTAGGAGTTCGGCCGCTAATCTGATTGGTTGATCTCCGAACCCCTCTGTCAATCAATAGTCATTTCCATCGCTTAAATCCGGGGGCCTAAAGAGGGGTAATTTATGCACTAAAAAGATTCCATATACATTTGATAATGGGATCATTTTATGTGTAAATCATTCCCTCGCGATCTCTATTATTTGATATAATTTGAAGAATCTCTTCAGTTTTTCTATTTCAGATTACTTTAGATATAAAAAACTGAATAAATACGCCCGGCCTGTTCTAAACCAAACAGAGCAGGCATCAAACCGTGAAAGGATGAAAACACTTGCCGTATCACAACCCGAATAAAAGATCAGTCCGCCATTCTACCAGAGAAAAAACGGCCATTTCAAAATTTATATTTTTGTTTAGAAATGCAGCATACGTAAATATTTTTATATAGTTGGGTTGTATAAATGATATTTAATATCATACTGACTCTAAAGACAGTAACAAGTTCCAGGTTAAGCCGTGAACAGCGACAAATTCTCGCTCCTACGCGGAGGAATATATTGTGTGTTGGTTTAGCGTCAGCGACAAAGGCAAAGGAATATGTCAGCACTGATCCGGTGCTACTGAGGATATCAAAGTGGCGAAAAAAGTAGTGTTAACTTTGAGGAAGTTAGCCACGAGTATACCGGCTGGCCCGAACGACATTTAGGGATGTTAAATTCGGACGGTATAGGTGACGGGCAACCAGCATGGAACGATCGGCGACCAAGGTATGTAGAAATCAAGCGGCCGTCGGACCCCCGAATGGTCGCCATTTTGACTGTTGTTTGGGGCCCATTGTCACAAAAATCTTATCTTGCAAGGCCAGAAACAGATCCGATTTTTCACTTTCACTCACGTACTGTGTATATGTTGTCATTGCTATTACAAAAATCACTAGTTATTTTCATATGGTCTGAAATAGGACGGCAAATCCTATTGTCCCGTGCACTTAGAATAGATCCAGTTTCACAATGTGTCGGAACAGTCGTATGTAAGAAAGCTGGATAATCATGGAAAATGGTTTCCTATGGAAGTTTGGAAGGTCCGTGTGGTAAGCTCGCCCTTCTCCCTTCGACTGTTGGCGACGAGTGTTATGTGTAGTAAGTGGCGGAGACACAGATGTACGCCAACTGTTGCTATAGTCAGAAACGTCCATGATCAAATCGTGGGCTCCAACACATGGTCCCATCGGCAGATGTCATTTAACTGTACAATCACACAACTGATAAATCGGAGACATGGCGGTCACACGTGTAATTAATACCGCCAGCATGTGTAAATAAAATAACGTAAACATATGTAATAAAAATCTGACAATATGTCGCTTCATCTGCAATACACATCTCCAATACACACGTGCGGTTCCAATACACACACGTGTGATAGGCTTAATGTTTATTCACAAGAAATTTTATAATTGCTCCTTTCTTAATTGAAATTGGTAAAAAAACAAATCTTTTCTCATGTAGTTATTATCAGAATTATGAAGTTTAATTTCTTTAAATTAACCCCAGAAATTAACATCTGTGGAACAAAGCGTTATTGTTAGTTATACCTTGCATGTGTGTTTCAGTACACTGATCTAGACCTTGGCCACTGTAGTAATAGCATTGTACAGAATGGTACCCTTTTATGAGCCGTGAGCACCATCAACAATCAATCAAGATATTGTCGTTAATAAACGTGCGACACCCAATCATTATTTAGAGCCATCAGTGTTCACACCAGGTGCATCTTGGTGACTAATCTACATAAGTATTAAATCTAAAAAATACACCTGTGCCCTTTGTCGACTTTCTCTGAAGGAATGTCACCATAAGTCTCTTGTTTATGTAATCAAAGAGATTACAAATAGTCTTGTCATTAAAACCTCAATAAATTGGTCACAGTAGGTATGGATATGTCTGAAAAAAGATTTCTCAATTAAATTATTTTTGATAAGAAAGTTGACCAAACTTTAAAAATTCAGAGGATCATCATTTCAAGAAAAATTAAATTAAAAGATTGAATATGATCCTTATAATCAATAGATTCTATAAAAACAACAGGGATCATTTAGGCTCTCCAATGTTTATTTGTGGTAGACTAATCTATTGAATTTTCAAAGATGACATTTGAAATTTAGTTAAAATCAATATCTGCTTTAAAACAAAATGATTTTCTATTGTTCTCATCTGACAACAAGAACATATGTTACATTCTGATGACACCTGTAATAATTCTTTTTAAAATTAATTCATCTGAAACTGCTGTTAAAAAGTTTAGAATTTTAACAATTTTTAGCATTATTAACTGATCAATATCACAAACATGCACTAGTTTTTCCACCTTTAAGAATATTGTTTCACTTTTGATGGAGTTGATCTGTTTAAAAAATGCTTTAAAAAATTTGAACTCAAAATGAATGTGAAAAAAATTCAATGAGAGGGGATATACATTGTTGATATTTAAAATTTGAATTCTTTTCAATTGGGTTATGATTTAGAATAAGATATAACAGTATCCGTGGGAGAAAATGTACGTACCATTACAGGTAAACAAAATGTGTATTTTCAGAAATGAGATGCCACCGTATTTCAGAACACCTGCACCCAGTATGCATTCTCGGGGCCCCGGCCTCATGCCTGGCCACCCTATGCCGTATCGGGGCCACATGGGTCTCCATCCGCAGGCCTCCCAGCATGTGCCCGCAAATGTAACGGTCAGTATTTCATGATTCTACCAGTAATAAGGTGTGTGTTGCTTTCCCATTGCAGATTCGCGTCCGGGAACGCTCGATTCGCCGAAAGAATTGTGAGCGCTCACGCAGACAAGGAACTTAATGACTTACTTGATTTCAGTGCGGTGAGTTTGACGTTTCTATGGTTACCGGTACCGTTTCCATGGTTACCGGTGCCAGTTTCCATGGTTACCGGTACTGTTGCCATGGACGTTTTTTTAGACACCTGTCCATGTCTGTATCCCAATATTTCGTTTGCTTGCTTCACCTTTTTTTGGTTGCATTAAAATTAAAGTTTTATTTTCCTTTTTCAGTTTTGTTTAGTTTTGCCTGTATTGTTGTTGTCGCTGTTGACCAACATTATCAGTTTCATTTTACCCGTATACATTGATGTTGTCTGCATGGCGTTTGTATTGTTTCCTCTGTGCATGTGCTTTTCATTTATTTCCTACCTTTCCTGCTCTCATCATGTATTGTTTAAGTTTGTATGCGCCATCTTCAGTCTGGGAAGAGTTTCCTCCCTTGAACATGCATGCATCTACCCTTTTCCTTTGTCAGTGCATGTATATATATATCTCTGGCTTTTGCTGGTGTCCATTCAATTTTGTAATCAGTTGACCAAGATCAAAGGTTTCCCGTTCATACAGTTTCTTTAAATCATTTTATATTTCCTTAAATGGTTGTCGCCATCTGTTTTCTATCATCATGTCAAATGAATATTTTAAACATATTATCATTGTGTTCATTCATAAAATTATCATTTATCATAATTGCATTAATGCTGCCATGTCACAGTGACAGATTGTAATTCATTAAGAAGTTAAATTTTGTGTTGTTAAATTAGGTTGAGTTTAAGCATGGAGGTTCCAGTGCCATTCTATTATCCATAACACTGTTGTTTTCGTTAAATAGGAAATAAATGAATCTTGTTTTCAGAAATTAAATGAAGCCATTTACATGTTGTTTAAATTGATTATACTGACGAATAATGTTGAGATTCCACAACTGTCCATGATCACAGAAATAAACAAAGTGTAATGAAGAAAGTGTGAGGAGGAAGTATTCCGTCTCTGCATATTACAGAGTTAGCTCCCTTGTGAGTAGGTATCCATTGTGACATCATTATTTTGTGAGCTCAATTCACATCATTTTCTCCGAAAAATTATGACGTTACGCTCCCAAACACATGACGTCACAATCAATACCTACATGCAAGGGCAGATAACTGTAATATGCAAATAGAGAATAGATTATATACATGTGTGAAAATATTGTAAATATTATTTTGGTGTTAAGGCTTTAATTGTTAGAACCACTTTGAACTAAATGCATTGAAGCAAAAGATTTTGAAGCACTCTTTATTAGATTATAATGCCATGAATATATTCCTTCACATGTATGTGAACCATTTCAAAAGATATTTTATGAAATATCTTTTGAAATGGTCCCCAACAATAGTTTTTGAAACATCCCCTCCTTATTTGCTATACTGATCCTCCATATTGACAACAAGCTGTTGCATATGCGCCATGTGATATAGTGTTTGTATTTCTATAAAATCTATTGATTTTCTCTAAACTTGGTCAATTTTTGTCCTGATGTATTACATTTTGATCAATATAAGTTAGCCTTAGACTTTTTAATAATACACATGAAGTCATCCTTTTGTCTTTATCTGGGCACAAATTTTGACCAGTACTGTTTGGTCAGTCCACATATACTATAATGTGCACTGTACCAGGACATGATTGGGACAATTCAACTTTTCTACTAAGTTTGTATTTCAATTTTCATCTTGAAAATACTTTTTTCAGTCACAGGTATTCTTATTAGGTAAAATGACATTTTGAGGAGCAAATTAAATAAACATTGGCAAAAACATTTTTTTTGAAGATCACAGAAAGAAGGGTTATACAACTGAATTTGATTCATAATGTCACTTAATGTATAATGATTGAGTTAGCTCAATGAGATGGGATACTTAATGTATAATGATTGAGTTAGCTCAATGAGGCGGGATACTTAATGTATAATGATTGAGTTAGCTCAATGAGGTGGGATTTGGAATACACATGAGGAAACACAATATAATGATTAGGGCTGGATCAATATATCGATATACCGATACGTATCGGATTTCATAAGCGCATCAAATATTGATACGCAAAAATGCTGTATATCGCTGTATCGTTTTAACAACTCAACCTACTCTTTATTATAGAAACAGGAAATTCCAAACAAAATTTATTCTTAAAACATCATTCAAGTAAAAGCATTTCAATCAAAAGGAAGTATTTAAAGCATCTGTATCACCTAGATGGATTAAAAATGTCTTTTCATAGCAAAGAATACGAATTGACAGAAATAAATCAACACAGATGGTGAACCAAATCAAATGTTTGGTACCAGGTTATAGAATGTTACAATATTCAAAACACAATGGTCAACTGAATTTGAAAAAAGAGTTCCAGTATATCCTCAATACGTATCGTGTATTGTTTCAGTGTATTTTCAATAAGTATCATATCGTTTTAGACCTTCTAATACCCAGCACTAATAATGATATACCATAGTTTTATTAAATGTGATTCACATGGCACAATACATACATACAGTGAATCTGTCCTCCAATGTATAATGTGAAACAAACATCCTGTCAAATAATGCGTAGACTGCGAAAGCCAACATTTTTTTTACGAAAGCCGACAAAAAGGTTAGGTTAATATGTTTATATGGCGTAACATCACTGTGTTTATTTACCTCAACAGGATACTTAATGACCTTACAAACAAACAGTTGTACAAGGTGTGAATGTTGACGGACAAGGGGAGATAACTGTTAATGCCATAAGATTATCTCGCCCACTATAATTAACTTGTCACGCCTGATTAGCCGCGGTAGTATAGGGAGATCAGGAGTAATCTGCCCGGTGGTGAAGTTCACACCTTCGGAGACGTTTGTCACACAACAGTGATAGGGGATTAGTAGGCATTAGTTGAGAGATTACCGTCCAGGAATGTGGTCACGTAGGTAGGTCTACAAAAATAAGGTCAACTTAGTGATATATAGGGGTTGTCACAAACCAACGTGTGGGTAGGTCTACAAAAATAGGGTCAACTTAGTGATATATAGGGGTCGTCACAAACCAACGTGTGGGTAGGTCTACAAAAATAGGGTCAACTTAGTGATATATAGGGGTCGTCACAAACCAACGTGTGGGTAGGTCTACAAAAATAAGGTCAACTTAGTGATATATAGGGGTTGTCACAAACCAACGTGTGGGTAGGTCTACAAAAATAGGGTCAACTTAGTGATATATAGGGGTTGTCACAAACCAACGTGTGGGTAGGTCTACAAAAATAGGGTCAACTTAGTGATATATAGGGGTCGTCACAAACCAACGTGTGGGTAGGTCTACAAAAATAAGGTCAACTTAGTGATATATAGGGGTTGTCACAAACCAACGTGTGGGTAGGTCTACAAAAATAGGGTCAACTTAGTGATATATAGGGGCTGTCACAAACCAACGTGTGGGTAGGTCTACAAAAATAGGGTCAACTTAGTGATATATAGGGGTCGTCACAAACCAACGTGTGGGTAGGTCTACAAAAATAAGGTCAACTTAGTGATATATAGGGGTTGTCACAAACCAACGTGTGGGTAGGTCTACAAAAATAGGGTCAACTTAGTGATATATAGGGGCTGTCACAAACCAACGTGTGGGTAGGTCTACAAAAATAGGGTCAACTTAGTGATATATAGGGGTCGTCACAAACCAACGTGTGGGTAGGTCTACAAAAATAAGGTCAACTTAGTGATATATAGGGGTTGTCACAAACCAACGTGTGGGTAGGTCTACAAAAATAGGGTCAACTTAGTGATATATAGGGGCTGTCACAAACCAACGTGTGGGTAGGTCTACAAAAATAGGGTCAACTTAGTGATATATAGGGGTCGTCACAAACCAACGTGTGGGTAGGTCTACAAAAATAAGGTCAACTTAGTGATATATAGGGGTTGTCACAAACCAACGTGTGGGTAGGTCTACAAAAATAGGGTCAACTTAGTGATATATAGGGGCTGTCACAAACCAACGTGTGGGTAGGTCTACAAAAATAGGGTCAACTTAGTGATATATAGGGGTCGTCACAAACCAACGTGTGGGTAGGTCTACAAAAATAAGGTCAACTTAGTGATATATAGGGGTTGTCACAAACCAACGTGTGGGTAGGTCTACAAAAATAGGGTCAACTTAGTGATATATAGGGGCTGTCACAAACCAACGTGTGGGTAGGTCTACAAAAATAGGGTCAACTTAGTGATATATAGGGGTCGTCACAAACCAACGTGTGGGTAGGTCTACAAAAATAAGGTCAACTTAGTGATATATAGGGGTTGTCACAAACCAACGTGTGGGTAGGTCTACAAAAATAGGGTCAACTTAGTGATATATAGGGGTTGTCACAAACCAACGTGTGGGTAGGTCTACAAAAATAGGGTCAATTAAGTGATATATAGGGGTCGTCACAAACCAACGTGTTGGTAGGTCTACAAAAATAAGGTCAACTTAGTGATATATAGGGGTTGTCACAAACCAACGTGTGGGTAGGTCTACAAAAATAGGGTCAACTTAGTGATATATAGGGGCTGTCACAAACCAACGTGTGGGTAGGTCTACAAAAATAGGGTCAATTAAGTGATATATAGGGGTCGTCACAAACCAACGTGTTGGTAGGTCTACAAAAATAGGGTCAACTTAGTGATATATAGGGGTTGTCATAAACATATGGGTATGTCTACAAAAATTAAGATAATGTTGTTAGGTCCACATCAATAAGGTCATCCTAGTGAAAATATGGGTCGTCACATACAGATATATACTTTGCATACCGAAATACGACAGCAAAATAATTCTGTAGAGAAAAGGATGACAACAAAATATTTGACAGTAACTGTATTTCATCTGATTGATCTACAAGGTGGTTTTAATTGCTCTTGGTTAATTGGTTATACTGATAAACAAATGACAGTTTTAATGGGGCGTTAAGATGTGATTTATCATCATGGGCGACAGGTAAAAATGGTAGAGGGGGGGCGAGGATGTTACTCCTGGGCTCACACTAACTTTCCAGTTTGCTTAGCAAAAGTTGCGAAAGTGATTTTTTTCTCTTTAGCAAATAAGAACTTCATTGAGCAAATTGTGCATTGACAGCATTCCATAATGAAGAACATTAAATTACTAAGAAGCATCAAATAATGTATTTTATGTAACAAGTGAAAAGTACACACTTACAAAAGATCCTGATCATTCATTAATCCATATTCCGTCGTGTGTATTGTTACTTTACATCCCTTCAACATTAAAATATATTTGGTACAGTAACTGATTAATTTATCAACTGTTTTAGACTTTTCTATGAAAGTAATGCAACTGAAAAAAGCCTTGTTTGAAGCTTGTATCCGCGTGATTGGATATATATATATCGGGTGTGTGAAGAAAAACTTAAGCATTTTTTGGGAATGAGCATGAATTTATTTTAGCAATTAGCCAGAACGATTCGTAAATAACGAAAATGCGAATGGGTAGCGTGAGCCTAGAACCATGATGAACATGTGATATTTTCTATTCAGGGTTCGTGCTGGGTGTTTCATAAATGGGGACGTCCTCCTCAGATAAAATGTGGCCCCTGTATGTAATACAGGGGTTTCGAGGTCCCAAAACGACGTGGGTAAAGTACAAGTTACCATTGATTAGTCCCACCTTTCGGTGATTATGACATCATATTTCAACATGAATTATAAGACGTCATAATCACCGGAAGGTGGGACCAATCAACGGTAAATTATACTTAACCCATGTCATTTTGGGGTCTCGAAACCCTCATATTAGAATGAAGTTTCAGAAAAAAAATGGAGTTACTTTTGATTTTCTAGGAAGAATATGAGGACGATGTAAGCATAAGCTCTGCTATTGATTGACAGCTTTTGTCTCTGTTGTTGTAGATTTTTAAATGACTAGAATACATGTAAATGTAGAAATGCATCATTAGCCATGATGGATGGATATGGGCGATGTGTAGGTTAACGAGGCTCACTAATTGATGATCTAGCATATTTATAGCGTATCCAGAGTTAAGTACAGGTTTTCTTTATGTTTATATCGTATAACATAATGTTGATACATTTTCATAGGATCACACGTGTTTAATCTTGTATGAGATTTAGATGAATTAAATAAGTACTTGAATATTTGATATGTGAATCTTTGCAGTCCAATGGCCATGGTTTGCTTGGGTTTATGCCATACCCATATTCATTTTAAGTATAGAAAAACAAAAAATGACAATTTTTTATCCCCCATATTCATTTTAAGTATAGAAAATCAAAATGACACGACTTTTTTTCTGAATCTCCAATTACATTTGGGGACCCCATTTATCTGAAGAGAACCCTATTTATAGAACACCCAGTGCAAGCCCTGTATGTAAGTCTCTGCAATTAATTGGTTTGTTAGGTTTACTGACCAGGGTCATTTAAGGATGTGCCATGTGTACTGATGGAGTAAATTATGGGAGTGACCAATGGTCAGCACCTGGAATCTAATAATTACCCCACATGGGATTCGAACTTGTGACTCTAGAGTTGCAGGGCATGCAGTACTAGTGTATATCAGAGCATCTGCAGAAATATTTGAAACATTTGAAGACAAATTTGATGAAATCTCAAAAAGTGAACACAAAATTAAAACAGAAAATGAACAACACACATATGAACTAATGGCAGGATGTTCGTTCTTTTGAATTTCTCATTTTAAAGATTTACTGTTAAAATATTTTGTTTTTTTTTTCCCACATGTACACTATATTCTCATTCAAATTCTTGTTATTTTAATTGGTGAACTCATATAATTACTATTATTCCACAGACTTCTCTTCCTATAACTGAAATGTTGAACTACTATTGAAGTTCTGTAGATAACATACGTGATCAAATGTTATACATAAATCTAGTGTACTGATGAATTATGATAACTTAAAGAAATTCAGACCATGTTTTATCAATCACTTAAATTCAGGACAAACAATATTGATGAAGGTTTTTTTTTCTGATCAGGGGTTGCATTTAACACTGTTCTCATATCCTTAGCTTTTTAAAAATCTAAAATGAAAAAGGGACTTCACTTTTTTTCTTAAAGTTCATCATGATTTCATAAAGTGACTCCTATTTTATCTGACCCGATTTAGGGAACACCAATGGCAAACTGTACTGATTACATACAAATTATGTATTTATTTTATGACTTATTATGACTAAACCTATTGTCTTTTGTGTGCAATTCAGTTTCTCTGAAGGAAACTAGCAATTGCAGATTTCTACACATAAATATTGATCAAACTTGATGAACGTTTATTGAATATTCTTCCAAGAAGTTAAGAGATAGATAAGATGTTGTCTTGACTAAATATTGTGTAATGATTTCTGATACCACTTAACACAGAACATGAAATTTGATGTCTTTTTTTTGCAGCTTTATGTTATGCTTTATTTCAATATAAGATGTTTTATCGTTATAAAAAATTATCAAATATAAAAGTGAAACATAATTCTGAAAAAAATAAATTTAAATTGTATAAGAAAAGAAGACGGAATGATTTAAAATTGTTTTCTTAACAAATTTATTATATAATAAAGATAATGAGCATCCATATGAAGTTCATACATGGTAACACAATCCAATGATTATTGTGAATGCCATATTCGACCTAATAAACGTCCATGTCTCTTTAAGCGCCCCTCCCCCTTTTTGAGGCCTCAATTTCAATTGCCCAGGCAAAAAACCAAAACTACACAAAAATGTAAAGATTTCCAATACAATTTCATCCTATTAGCACCTTTTCATTCTTTTCATTCTTTTCAATTTGTATTCGCCCTGGGCGCTTATTGGGTCGAATACGGTGTTGGACAGAGAATTTTGTGATGGTTCCGCAAGTTGAAAATTTCTGTTTTGTTGTTATGTAGATGTTTTCTCCCCCTGTGTCTAAGAACGGCCCGCCTGTCGGCCCGTCGGGAGCGGCCAGTAACATGGAGTTCGGTGGATACAAGTCCGCTTCTCGTAAGTACTCTTATTTCTGACCTCCATTTTGTATTACATAAAATATTCGTATGTAATATTTCATTCGTAGCTTGGAGCTTAGATATAATTTCCTGGATAGAAAAATTGGTCATTATTTGAATTAACAAGAGTGGCTATGCTGTATTTGTATATTACAGAGTTATCTGCCCTTGCGGGTAGGTATTGATTATGAGGTCATGTGTTTGCGAGCGTAACGTCATACTTTTCAGAGAAACAACATGAATTGCACCTACAAAATGTTGACGTCACAATGGTTACCTTCCCACAAGGGAGTTAACTCTGTAATATGCAAAGACGGAATATTAAAATATCAAAATTCAAATTTTGTTGTTTTTTAGTTTCTACACAAGGAATATTTCATGGTTTACTGTAGTAAGTCTCCAGGAATAAGTTTTGTTATAAAAAACAAAATTGAAATCTATGATAAAACATGTTTATATGATAAATTAACTGTTTACAAACTTAAATCTCCAATATGAACATGCAAATTTAGCCTTATGCTTTATGGGCCCTGGTTACCTACATTTTAATTTGGGGTAGTGGTATTAAGATTATGCGTTCTGGACAAATAATGCTGTTATAGTTACAAAGTCAGTAAATTGACATATTTTAATTTCTGAATCAAGATTATAAGATCATAGATGTGTGAGATATTGTCAATCGACATATTTGTTATCTCATGCTATTAAAAGTTACCAGACGCTCTGATGAACAATTGGATTTGATGTGAAAAAAGTCTCCCTCATTTGAACAGTTCTACTAATGTAATTACAGTGATCAAAAATTTGAAAATCAAAATGGTCCTGTCAGTAAGAAAAAAGAAATTTGTAGCAGTATGCAATTTGAATAGAGAAATCAATTTATCTCCCTTTAATGATGTAGGGGACATAACTCTGATGCTGAGCTGTCCTAGAGTTGTCTAACTTGATTTCATCAAGGAAATTACTGTAGTCCTGAGTTCTGTGCCTAATCCATCATCACTGCACCACTATACAATTAGACTTCATAACAATGTCATAGAATTGTTAAAAATGCTATTTTAAATGTAAAGCTGGTATCTGATCAGTTTGTCATGATACTTAATTCCAAAATTTGACAAGAAATTTACCAGTGTACATAAACAACCTGATATTAGAAATGTTCTTGTCAAAGTCAACATTCTAATTTTAAAAAAATGTGCTTTTCCCCCAAAAATTAATTGTAATGCAAAGTTGACAAATCTTGTGAATGAATGGATAGATGAGTGATTAATATCTGTCTTCTCCCCTTCTTGGGCCCCTTGCAAGTGTGTCACACAGGTGTTTGAAGGAATGCTGAATAAGACCTGCATGTTTGGTGAAGCATGTACGGACTGTTCATGTTCAGCCAGGTGCACTTGGTGTCCCCCTTCTGCAAATAGGGGGCCCCCAAGGGGGGTATTCAAAATGTTCATAAATAATTGGTTCGCGAATAGAACAATAACTTCATACATTAAATGTTATTTGTTGTTTTATGTTCGTATAGTTCTACAGTAAACCCTAAAGCAGAGAATATTTCAACACAACAAAATTTCACTTTATACAGTATTTAATTTCTTTAAGAAAATTTAGTAAACAAATGAAGTTAAATCCTTTTAGGAAAAGGACTTAAACACTGTGATATGTCATGACTTTAGGAAAATTGAGACCAGTTTGTTCTGAATTCAAAATTAGAGGAAGTTTTTGTGTGTTAGTCCCCACCTGTCAAACTTTCAATAAAATATGTCAGTGTTATCACTTCTGCTGTGATTTAATAGGCAGACAGTTTTAATATATACATTTTAACCGTCTGATTAAGCTAAAATATGCTTAAAACAATCCACACACGGGGACAAAACTTGTGGTTCATGTTTTAATGAAGTGAGGGAGTGTGTCAGAAGCGGGAGTTATTTTAAGATGGAATATATTAATCACCAGTTGCGCCGTTTATTTTTGAGGTGTTTGTCCTTTTGATGAAGTTTTTAATTACCAGTTTTTAGCCCACCATCGTCAGATGGTGGGCTATTCAAATCGCTTTTTGTCCGTGGTCCGTCGTCCGTCCTTCCGTCCGTCCTTCCGTCCGTTAACATTTCTTGTTACCGTTATTTCTCAGAAAGTACTGAAGGGATCACTCTCAAATTTCACATGTGGGTTCCCCTAGGGCCCTAGTTGTGCATATTGCATTTTAGGACCGATCGGTTAACAAAATGGCCGCCTGGCCGCCATCTTGGATTTTGATTGTTAAAGTTTGTTACCGCTATTTCTCAGAAAGTACTGAAGGGATCTCTCCCAAATTTCACATGTAGGTTCCCCTAGGGCCCTTGTTGTGCATATTTAATTTTGGGACCGATCGGTCAACAACTGAAGGGATATGTCTCAAATTTCATGTGCAGGTTCCCTTAGGTCCCTAATTACATTTTGGGTCCGAACGGTCAACAAGATGGCCGACAGGCCACCAATTTGAATTTTGATAATTGAAGTTTGTTACCGCTATTTCTCAGAAAGTACTGAAGTGATCTGTCTCAAATTTTATATGTAGGTACTCCTAGGACCTGCATATTGCATATTGTGACTGATCGGTCAACATCTTTGATTTTGATTATTGAAGTTTGTCAGTGTTGTATATCTCAGAAAGTACTGAAAGGATCTTTCTCAAATTTCATATGTAGTAATATGTAGTAAAAAGTTGAAAAGCAGAGAAAAGATCCGTCTTTCTATTGTCAGACATAGATCATTCTTTGGTGGGCGCCAAGATCCCTCTGGGATCTCTTGTTCAGTTTGCAGTTGAAAAACACGACACATTCACACAAGTAATTTATTGTTTCCCCCAAAGTTGACAACAATTTGAACCTTTTCAAAAGGGGAAAGAACTCTTCATAAAACACTATTAACAAGGGCACAGAACTCTTCTAAATAGCACTATGAATAAGGGGACATAACTCTTTTGACATCATGATAATATCGTCAAATTAGAACCAGCACTACACCAAACTTGAATTTGTAAACCCCTGTTCTGTTACTGCCTACCACCCTTCCTCACCCTTGAATTTCGTAATAGACTGTTCCAGTCTTAGAATTGGAACAGTTCAAAAGTGTCTTCATGGATGAATGTGACCCCCTTCCCTACATATTTCAAATAATGATTTTATCTCCTTTAAAATTTCAAAATGAGGAAGGAATTATCTCCCTTTTCCCCCTATTTCTCCTAGGGATTTTATCTCTGTGGTCTCCCTCTTTCCTACCCCCTTTTATGGAGCTAAAGTTTAAAGTTTGAAGTGATATGTTGAAGACATCCATAGGCCACCTGGCTAAGTGGTATTACATGGAAAAAATGAGGCTCAAAATGGGAGGTCCACACATAATTCGTTTCCTACAGTAAAGGTGCATACACTGCTACCTCATTGATTTCATTTCAAGATATTGTGTGACACCTGTCTGAAAGTAAATCATTCTAGTTGTGTAAATAATATGGAAATTCCTGTATTGGAATCTTATATTAAGTTTACAAGACTCTTGAGTCTCTGTGGGTCTAGAGTAAAATTGACAGAAGTTAGGAATTTTAGCTCCAAAAAACAAGTATGCTTGTGTTTGACCTTTACATGGAGTATTCAGAATATTCATTTGATTCCTTTGTTATCGTTAAATGTATTTGGTTATTTTCAACTTGTTCATTAAGATTGGTCAACATTGTGTAGCCTAAATTTTAAAACTTGGCTCTGAAATAGTGTTAACCTAAATCTAAGTTTGAACTTTATAAAAAATGTGTCAGTGAGTTGCTCTCTAGTGTCTCCAGCAAGTGACTCGCTAGTGTCTGCCAGTAAGTGACTCCACTGGGTGATTTACTAGATTCTCCAGTGATGGACTCCTCAGTGTCTCCAGCAAGTGACTCGCTAGTGTCTGCAGTAAGTGACTCCACTGGGTGATTTACTAGATTCTCCAGTGATGGACTCATTAGTGTCTCAAAGCAAGTGGCTTGCTAGTGTCTCCAGTGAGAGACTCGCTAGCCTATATAAAAAGACAATATAATGACAAAATAATTCAGACAAAACATCAGTCTACAACCTCCTCCATAATATTACAACTTTGTGTACAGATGTGGGGCCATTCTTACCATTGCACGCAAGTCCTACACCTGGTCTACAGGGTTCTGCAAGCTTTCCATCCTGTAGCCTTGTGCTATGTACGACTTGCCAACTCTGCTCAAACTCTACATCTGCCTTCCAGCATCTGTCTAGAGCTGTACACATATATACAGATGTGTTTTACATCTGTGGGGCCCCTCCTGGGCTGGCCTACCATTACACATTGCTAAGTAACACCTCAACATCTATAATACCCACCAGTCCTGTACACCTCCACCAGACAGTCACTGGCAGTACCACTGAGGAAGGATACGGTCATGTCTTACTAGTCTATAGTACAAGTCATGTCTACTGTCCAAGGTCCTGTCTACTAAAAGTCCTATAGTAAAAGTCCTGGTCTACTGGTCAGGGTAACGTCTACTAGTCTATAGTACAAAGTCAATGTCTACTGTCCAAGACATGTCTACTATCCAAGATCATGGTTACTGTCCAAGATCATGTCTAGCTGTCCAAGTCAATGCTCTACTAGTGCTATATTAAAACAAAGTCATGGTCTACTGTCCAGGGTCACGTCTACTAGTCTATAGTACAAGGATCATGTCTACTCAGGGTCTATAGTAAAAAAAGTCATTCTACTGTCCAGGGTCACGTCTACTAGTCTATTATAGTACAAAGTCATGTCTACTGTCCAAGGTCATGTCTACTAGTCTATAAATTAAAGGTTCCATGTCTACAGTCTAGTAAGTACAGAGGTTCATGTCTACTAGTCTATAAGTACAAGGTCATTTAATGTCCAAGGGTCACGTCTACTTGTCTATAGTACAAAGTCATGTCTACTTCCCGGTCACGTCTATCTTGTCTATAGTACAAAGTCAATGTCTACTGTCCAAGGTCATGTCTACTAGTCTATAGTACAGGTCAATGTCTACTGTCCAAGGTCATGTCTACTAGTCTATAGTACAACAGTCATCGTCTACCTGTCCCAGGTCATGTCTACTAGTCTATAGTACAGAAGTCATGTCCTCTGTCCAAGACTCTTGTCCTACTAATCATAATCTACAAGGTCATGTCTACTGCGTCATGTCCATGTCTATCTAGTCTATAGTAAAAGTCATGTCTACTGTCCACAAGGTCATGTTTAGCAGTCTATATAGTACATGGGTACATGGTCCATTGGGTATTGGCCGTCTTTGCAGCTAAGCAACAGCTCTTTCCAAGGAAGTGACATTTTTAGACCAATATCCAGGCGGCTGTTCAGTGATTTCTGGACTGTTCCATGTTTTCAGTTCCACATTGGATGAGACATTTCAGACCACATGTCAGGGGCTGTTCATGATTCCAGTCAACATTGGGGCGACGAACATTTCAGACAAATTCAAAATGACTGTTCTACTGATTTCTTAGCTCCACAATCACGGGCGGTCGATGGCGACATTTCAGACCATTGTCAGGGGGCTATTCCCTTGATTCAGTTCCAACATTGTGAGAACATTTCAGACAACATCCTCCATGACTGTTGCCAATGTTTGTAGTTCACATTGGGTGAGACATTTCAGACATTGTCGGCGGCTATTCCTTGATTTCAGGTTCCACCAATTGATGAGTAACATTTTCAGACAAATCCTGCCATGACTGTTTCATGATTTTTTGTTCACATTGAGTGAGACATTTTCAGACAAATCTCGATGAACTGGGTTCATGATTTTGTTCCACATTGGTGAGAACATTTCAGGCCAGATGTTAGGGACGTTCCATGATTTCACTTCCACATGGGACATTTCAGATACATGTAGGGGCTATTCCATGATGTTAGTTCAGTCATTGGGGTGAGACATTTCAGACCAATGATTCAGGGGCTGCTTTCCATGATTTTCAGTTCCACATTGGGTGAGACAATTTCAGCCCAATGTCAGGACTGTTCCAATGGATTCCACGGTTCCAACATTGGGTGAGACATTTCAGATACAAAAATGTCAGGGACTGTTCCCATGTTTTAGTTCCACATGGGTGAGAACATTTCAGACCAATGTCAGAGGCTGTTCCATGATTTCAGTTCCACATTGGCGCTGAGACTTTTCAGGCTCCAATGTCGGGCTGTTCATGATTTTAGTTTCCACATTGCTGTGAGACATTTTAGATAACTTCAAGGGCTTCTAATGATTTCAGTTCACCCATATTGGTATTAATGGGGGGGGCGTTGAATAATTGTTTACAAAATCATGTAATGTCACTACTGACTGTTACAGACTGTCTGTTTTTAGAAATCCACTTTCCTGTTAGATTTTCCTTAATGGGGCCTCTTTCTTCATGATGAAAACGCGAAAATTTAAAATAACCAATTACGAAGTTGGGTCAGAGGTCAGGCTGTTCTAAGTTGGATGTCGTGTGTTGTTTAGGTCGAATTTCTTAATCTCCTGTGGAGCTGACCTGTCCGTTTTTCAATCCTGGTATATACAGGAGGTGAGAAGTGTGGTAGGGATTAGTCGGTATAGCCCGCATATCGTGTCCGTGTCGAGATGTCAATACCAATAAATCGCTCACTGTGTAAGGATTGCCTAGCTGTGTTCCAGGACTTTTGGGTTCAGCAGCATTTCAGCCTTTATGACCAAGCTTCAATAGGATGATATTGCCCTATTCCCAAATGAATGTCTATATATATAATATAATCCACCCTCTTCATTCTAATTTATACTCATCCTATCTGAGCTTCATGTTAAACATTTATTGTATGAGGCAACTAATTTATCCTACTTATTTTTATTGTTCAGCCCATCATGGTTGTTAAATTTTTTACGAGGGCAAGTGTTGTTTTGTTTATAAACAAGTGGCTGATTTAGTTGTAAACATTGCCAGTTTTTTAGGTTAGATCTAATGTCAACATGAAGTGATGAAAAACATGGTCAGGAAAGAGGAACATACTGTATTCCTTTGTAAATAAACACTAACGAAGGGGTATTATCTGGGG
>SAYR01029704.1:303786-321642 GCA_004382745.1 Argopecten irradians irradians
GAAATCTTGTAAGCAGTATGCAATTTGAATAAGAAACAATTTATTCTCCTTTAATGATGTAGGGAACATAACTCTGATGCTGAGCTCTCTAGAGTTGATCTAACTTGATTTCATCCAAGGAAATTACTATGTCCTGAGTTCTGTGCCTAATCCATCATCACATGCACCATATACAATTAGACTTCATACAATGTCATAGAATTGTTAAAAATGCTAATTTAAATGTAAAGCTGGTATCTGATCAGTTTGTCATGTATACTTTATCTCCAAAATTTGACAAGAAATTACCAGTGTACATAACACCTGATATTAGGGAAATTTCTTGTCAAAGTCAACATTCTAATTAAAAAAAAAATGTGCTTTTCCCCAAAAATAATTGTAATGCGAAGTTGACAAATTTGTGAATGAATGGATAGATGTATGATTAATTATCTGTCTTCTCGCCCTTCTTGGGCCCCTTGCAAGTGGTGTCACACAGGTGTTTGAAGGAATGCTGAAAAGACCTGCTTGGTGAGCATGTACGGACTGTTCATGTTTCAGCCAGGTGCACTTGGTGTCCCCTTCTGCAAATAGGGGGCCCCCAAGGGGGGTTATTTCAAAATGTTCATAAATAATTGGTTCGCGAATAGAACAATAACTTCATACATAAATGCTTATTTGTTGTTTTATGTTCGTAATAGTTTCTACAGCTAAACCCTAAAGCAGAGAATATTTCAACACAAAAAAATTTCACTTTATACCAGTATATTAATTTCTTTAAGAAAATTTTAGTAACAAATTGAAGTTAAATCTTTTTAGGGAAAGGATTAAACACTGGTGATATGTCATGACTTTAGGGATAAATTGATGACAGTTTTGTCTGAATTCAAATTAGAGGAAGTTTTTTGTGTGTAGTCCCCACCTGTCAAATTTTCAATAAATATGTCAGTGTTATCACTTCTGCTGGATTTAATAGGCAGACTAGTTTAATATATACATTTTAACCGTCTTGATTTAAGCTAAGATATGCTTAAAACCAATCTCACACACGGGGACAAAACATAGTGGTTCATGTTTTAATGAGTGAGGGAGTGTTTTGTCAGGAAGCGGGAGTTCATTTAAAAGATGGATATATTAATCACCAGTTGCGCCGTTTTATTTTGAGGTGTTTGTCCCTTTTGATGAAGTTTTTAATTACTAGTTTTAGCCCACATCGTCAGATGGTGGGCTATTTCAAATCGCTTTTGTCCGTGGTCCGTCGTCCGTCCTTCCGTACACAGTCCGTCGTCCGTCGTTAACATTCTTGTTACCGCTATTTCTCAGAAAGAAAAGTTACTCGAAGGGATCTTTCTGTCAAATTCATATGTGGGTTCCCCTAGGGCCCTAGTTGTGGATATTGCATTTTAGGAACGATCGGCTTAACAAAATGCCGCCAGCCGCCATCTTGGGATTTTGATAGTTAAAGTTTGTTACCGTATATTTTCAGAATTTACTGAAAGGGATCTCTCTCAAATTTCACATGTAGGTTCCCCTAGGGCCCTAGTTGTGCATATTGCATTTTAGGGACCGATCGGTTAACAAGATGGCGCAGGCCGCGCATCTTGGATTTTATTGTTGGTTAAAGATTTCGTTACCGCTATTTCTCAGAAAGTACATTGAAGGATCTTCTCTCAATTTCACATGTAGGTTCCCCTAGGGACCTAGTTGTGCATATTGCATTTAGGCGAAACCAACTCGGTTGTAACAAAATGGCCGCCAGGCCGCCATCTTGGATTTTGATGCTAGTACAGTTTGTTACGTGCGCTACTTTTCTCAGAATACTACTGAAAGTGAATACTCTCTCCTCACAATTTCACGATGTACGGTTCCCCTTGGGCCGTTTAGTTGTGCATACTTGCCACTTTTTAGACCGATCGGTTTGAACACAGGATGGCCGCCGGCCGCCATCTTTGGATTTTGATTGTTAAAGTTGTTACCCGCTATTTCTTCAGAAAGCTGAATTACAAGGGATCTCTCCAATTTCACATGTAGGTTCCCTGGGCCCTTGTTGTGCATATTTCATTTTAGGACCGATCAGGGTTATTTAACAAGATGGCCGCCCAGGGCCGCCATCTTGGATATTTTGATATGTTTAAAGTTTTGTTACCGCTATTCTCAGAAAGTACTGAAAGGATCTCTCTCAAAATTTCAACATCGTTAGGCTCCCCTAGGGCCCTAAGTTGTGCCATATTGCATTTTAGGGACCGACTCGGCGTTAACAAGATGCGCCAGGCCGCCATCTTGGATTTTGATCAGTGTTAAAGTCTTGTTACCCGCTATTCTCAGAAGCAGTACTGAAAGCGATCTCCTCCTTCAAATTTCACATGTAGGTTCCCCTAAGGGCCGCCTAGTTTGTGCATATTCGGCATTTCTAGGATCCCGTCGGTTAACAACAATGGCCCGCCTGGCCGCCTCTTGGATTTGATTGTCTAAAGTTTTTACGCTATTTTCTCAGAAAGTACGAAGGGATCTCTCCCCCAATTTCACATGTAGGTTCCTAGGGCCCTTGTTGCAATGTTAATCTTATAGGGACCGATCGGTCAACACTGACAGGATATGTCCAAATTTCCATGTGCCTAGGTTCCATTAGGTTCCCTAATTACATTTTTGGGTCCGATACGGTCACAAGATGGCCGACAGGCCACCAATTTGAATTTTGATAATTTCGAAGTTTATGTTCACCGCTATTTTCTCAGAAAGTCCTGGAAGTGATCTGTCTCAAATTTATATGTAGTAGTCCTAGGACCTGCTATTGCATATTGCTGACTATCGGTCAACATCTTTGATTGGGATTATGAAGTTTGTCCAGATGTTTACTATCTCCAGAAAGTAACTGAAGATCTTTCTCACATTTCATAATGTTAGTAATTGTAGTAAAAGTTGAAAAGCCAAAGAGAAAAGATCCGTTCTTTCTATTGTCAGACATAGTATCATCTTTGGGGGCGCCCAAGATCCCTCTGGGATCTCTTGTTCCAGTTTCAGGTTTGCAAAAACACGCACATTCACACAAGTTAATTATTGTTTTCCCCAAAGTTGACAACAATTTGAACCTTTTCAGAAAAGGGAAAGAACTCTCATAAAACACTATTAACAAGGGCCACAGACTCTTCTAAAAATAGCACTATTGAATAAGGGGACATAATCTTTTGGACATTCATGATTAAATCTCAAATGTAGACAGCACTACACCAAACTTGAATTTGTAACCCCTGTTCTTGTTACTGCCTACCACCCTTCCCACCTTGAATTTCGTTTAATGACTGTTCCAGTCTTAGGAATTGGAACAGGTTCAAAAAGTGTCTTCATGGATGAATGTGACCCCTTCCCTACATATTTCAAAAATGTTTTATCTCTTTTTTAAATATCAAAAAATAGGAAAGAATTATCTCTTTTTCCTTTCTCCTAGGGAATTTATCTCTGTGGTTCTCCTCTTTCCTACCCCTTTAGAGCCTAAGTTTTTTAATAACCATAGATGTTAGTACATCAATTAGGCCACTCGTCTAAAATCGCGTATACTAATTCGGAAGACAATAGTGAGCTCAATACAGTGAGAAGTCCCACCACAAATCGTTTCTACATGTAAAGTCAACACTGCCTCATGATTCATTTTTCAGAATACTCTATGTGATTTAGACACCTGCTCTGAAAGTAAATAATTTTATAGATTGCGCGTACAAACTGTATATGGCCGCGAAATATTCCCTGTTGTCGATACTTTATATTAAGTTTAAACTCTTGAGTCCCTCTGTGGGACTAGAAGTAAAAATTGACAAAGTTAAGATTTTAGCTCCAAAAACAAGTATGCTATATGTATGAACCATTTTTACATGGTAGGTATTCAGAATATTCATTTTGATGTCTCCTTTGTTCATCGTGTGAATATGATATGTTTTATTTATCACTGTACACGAAGAATATTCTGATCAATCATATGATGTATCGCTATAGCATAGACATATAATTCCTTTAAAATTGTACTTGGCTCTGAAATGCATGTGTTATAATACATAAAATCCCTAAGTATTCTGAACTTTATAATTAAAAAAATGTTTAACCAGTCATATTTTAGTAAAAAGATGTGTCTCTCTAGTGAGTTGCTTTCCATTACTATAGTTCGTATCTCAGGCACAATGTGCAAACTTGGGCCTACTGTTCTCCAGCGAGTTGCCTCACGAAGGGCTGCAGGCAACAGTATCTATCTTTCGGTTCATTTTTCCCAAGCTCAGGTTCCAACGCGGTATTCAAATCTTTATTTCACTTTGTTTCAAGGAGATAGTTCCCTAGTGTTTTACATTCTTCGTTCTGGTTCTCCAGGCCAAATCTCTGATCCAACCTTTTAATATCCATTTGAATGATAGTGAATCTACTACCTGAAGTGATTAGGTTTAGTTAAGTATGTAATTGTCTGTTATTCTCAGTTACAAGATATTAAATATCTATTGGTGCTTAGTTCTTGTTCATTTTATAATATCTACCAATATGCACTCCTATATACAAAATAAAAAGACATGGACATCAACTGAATCTACTGTATTGCGCCCTCCGTGAAAAAATATCCCACCATGAAAGATGCTAACCTCTTTCGCCTCCGACGTATATCGTATCAAACGTGAATTTGTAAAGTGCGATCAGCAAAGGAAAAATTATTTCATAATATAAAATGTATTTTGATCATCCTTCATTTGCTATGGCCCATACATTCGAACGACTGATTATAACACGGAAATATGGTTAATTTGTATACTACAGTAGTGGTGTGAGAGCGAGGAAGTGGTGGTCCGGATTAAATGAAATACATGGCGGCCGCAAACTGAAAGCGTCTAGTGATCCTTTAATAAATAGAATGTAATGAGAAATTTTAGCCAATATTTCAGTAAAATTCCTTGTTGTCCTTTTCTCTTCTTATAAATTGTCACTCGTTTGAACATCCGATTTAGTACTCCTTAGAGAGTACATGTTCGAACACTTTCGTGCCCAATTATATGGTCCTGGTCATAACAGTACGGCAATCTGCCCATAAATATTAATTACATATTGTCATGGCAACCAGTTAAGAACCTTTTACGCGCCATCTTCAGATGAGCCCGAGCACTCTCACTATTCCTTGTGTTTGTATATATGCGTGAATTGTTATAGATAAATAATCAATCCATGAAAACGAGTTTTCAACCTACCAATTTCCCCTGTGTATATTATTCCTGTGCCTAGTACACAAAAACACCACTTCTAGTTTTAATTACATATCACCTCACGAGATAGACAAAGATAGCACAGGCTTATTAGAGCATCGTCGCGGATTTTTCGCGAGTAATGTACATAATAAAGATGATAGACAAAAAACATTTACTCTACAAATACCGTCCCCAGAGGTGCGATGTTCAGATTGTTTGATAAAATGCGTAAATAATTCACGGAAATACGTGGCCTAGCACGTAGAGAACACTGACCTTTGAGCGCGATATCTACACACCTAAACAGATCCGCGAGAGAAAGACTCACAGGAATAAGTCACATGGAAACTGATTATGATGTCTATGCTTGTGCCGAATTATCTGCGAATAGAATCGTTGCCTTGGAAAAATATAAAAAAACAAGCTAAGTAGATCATACTATACTATTATGCCAATAATTAAATACAACATTAGTAGTAATTGAGGAAACTCTTTTCCCTTTAGTTATTTATTTATAGAGTAGCATCTATATTTCACCATGGCAAGACTCACAACACACAACAAAGCAAAACCGAACCCCACTGAATGGACTGAATTGCACACGTGTTACACATATATGTCGGTCAACAGGTGTATTTCTCGGGATTCTGACAAACAACTTCGCCGTATTTTTCAATGAAATAATCTGCAATACAGTTTATACACGTAAATTACAGATATTATAGGACAGTTATTTTTTTAATGAACCGAACCGAAACTTAGAATTATCGTACCGAACCGAACCGTACGGTTGAATTTTTCGGTTAACCGTATTTTCGGTTAACCGTGACACTCCTACTCGCTAGTGTCTCCAGCGAGTGACTTGCTAGTGTCTCCAGCGAGTGCCTCGCTAGTGTCTCCAGCGAGTGACTTGCTAGTGTCTCCAGCAAGTGACTCGCTATTGTATCCAGTGAGTAACTCACTATTGTATCCAGCAAGTGGCTCGCTAGTGTCTCCAGCAAGTGACTCACTATTGTATCAAACAAGTGACTCGCTATTGTATCCAGTGAGTAACTCACTATTGTATCCAGCAAGTGACTCGCTAGTGTCTCCAGTAAGTGACTCGCTAGTGTCTCCAGTGAGTGACTCACTAGTGTCTCCAGTGAGTAACTCATTATTGTATCCAGTGAGTGCCTCACTAGTTTCCCCTGTGAGTAACTCGCTAGTGTCTCCAGTTTGTAATTCACTATTGTATCCAGTGAGAGACTCGCTAGTGTCTCCAGCGAGTGACTCACTGTTGTATCCAGTGAGTGACTCACTATTGTATCCAGCTAGTGGTTCGCTAGTGTCTCCAGTGAGAGACTCACTAGCCTATATAAAAAGACATTAGAATGACAGAATAAATTACAACTTTGTGTACAGATGTGGGGCCATTCTTCCATTCACCAAGTCTACACCTGTCTACAGGGTTCTGCCAGCTTCCCATCTGTGAGGCCCTGTGCTATGTACGACTTGCAACTCTGCTCAAACTCTACATCTGCCTTCCAGCATCTGTCTAGAGCTGTACCACATATATACAGATGTGTTTTACATCTGTGGGGCCCCCTCCCTGGGCTGGCCTACATTACACATGCTGAAGTAACACCTCACATCTATAAATACCCACCAGTCTGTACACCTCCACAGACAGTCACTGGCAGTACCACTGAGGAAGGATAGGTCATGTCTACTAGTCTATAGTACAAAGTCATGTCTACTGTCCAAGGTCATGTCTACTAGTCTATAGTACAAAGTCATGTCTACTGTCCAGGGTCACGTCTACTAGTCTATAGTACAAAGTCATGTCTACTGTCCAAGATCATGTCTACTATCCAAGATCATGTCTACTGTCCAAGATCATGTCTACTGTCCAAGATCATGTCTACTAGTCTATAGTACAAAGTCATGTCTACTGTCCAGGGTCACGTCTACTAGTCTATAGTACAAGATCATGTCTACTAGTCTATAGTACAAAGTCATGTCTACTGTCCAGGGTCACGTCTACTAGTCTATATAGTACAAAGTCATGTCTACTGTCCAAGGTCATGTCTACTAGTCTATAATTACAAGGTCATGTCTACTAGTCTATAAGTACAAGGTCATGTCTACTAGTCTATAAGTACAAGGTCATGTCTACTGTCCAGGGTCACGTCTACTTGTCTATAGTACAAAGTCATGTCTACTGTCCAGGGTCACGTCTACTTGTCTATAGTACAAAGTCATGTCTACTGTCCAAGGTCATGTCTACTAGTCTATAGTACAAGGTCATGTCTACTGTCCAAGGTCATGTCTACTAGTCTATAGTACAAAGTCATGTCTACTGTCCAGGGTCATGTCTACTAGTCTATAGTACAAAGTCATGTCTACTGTCCAAGATCATGTCTACTAATCTATAATTACAAGGTCATGTCTACTGTCCATGGTCATGTCTACTAGTCTATAGTACAAAGTCATGTCTACTGTCCAAGGTCATGTTTACTAGTCTATAAGTACATGGGTACATGGTCATTGGTATTGGCCAAGGTCTTTGCACTAAGCAGCAGCTCTTCCAAGGAAGGTGACATTTTAGACCAATATCAGGGGCTGTTCCATGATTTCTGACTGTTCCATGATTTTAGTTCCACATTGGATGAGACATTTCAGACCAATGTCAGGGGCTGTTCCATGATTTCAGTTCAACATTGGGCGAGACATTTCAGACAAATCTCAATGACTGTTCTATGATTTTAGTTCCACATTGGGTGAGACATTTCAGACCATTGTCAGGGGCTATTCCTTGATTTCAGTTCCACATTGGTGAGACATTTCAGACAAATCTCCATGACTGTTCCATGATTTTAGTTCCACATTGGGTGAGACATTTCAGACCATTGTCAGGGGCTATTCCATGATTTCAGTTCCACATTGATGAGACATTTCAGACAAATCTCCATGACTGTTCCATGATTTTAGTTCCACATTGAGTGAGACATTTCAGACAAATCTCGATGACTGTTCCATGATTTTAGTTCCACATTGGGTGAGACATTTCAGGCCAATGTTAGGGACTGTTCCATGATTTCACTTCAACATTGGGGAGACATTTCAGATACATGTCAGGGGCTATTCCATGATTTTAGTTCCACATTGGGTGAGACATTTCAGACCAATGTCAGGGGCTGTTCCATGATTTCAGTTCCACATTGGGTGAGACATTTCAGACCAATGTCAGGGACTGTTCCATGATTTCACTTCAACATTGGGGAGACATTTCAGATACATGTCAGGGGCTATTCCATGAATTTAGTTCCACATTGGATGAGACATTTCAGACCAATGTCAGGGGCTGTTCCATGATTTCAGTTCCACATTGGGTGAGACATTTCAGCCATCTTGGATTTTGAAGTTGTTAAAACAAATTGAATTTGTTAACAAAAATGTTATTTTCTGAATGCTATTTATTAATGCATTCATTCACACTAACCCTGCTGTACCCTCTTGGACCTACTTATTCCCTCCATTACCCTAATAACTTTTACAACTCGTCGACCTTGACTGTCCTACGCTATTCTCTCAGAATACTGAAGGGTATCTCTCCTACATAATTTCACTCTCGCTCACTGGCTTCTTCCCTCAGCACGACCTATTTGTTTGTGCCATATTGCTATTTTAGCGCACGTCCAATCGGATGAAACTAACATTTTTGAAGTCAAGTAGCGCTTGCCCAGCTATAATAGTCATCCGCCATTCTCTACTAATTTTGATAGTGTTTATTTTAATGTTTAGTTACCTAAGCAACTTATGCTATTGACCTCTCAGAAAGTACTGAAGGGATTTCCTCTCAAGATTTCACATTAGGTTCTCCCTAGGGACGCCCTAGTTAGTGTGCATATTGCATTTTAGGTAACTGATCCGGTAACAAGATGGCCGCCAGGCCGCCATCTTGGATTTTGATAGTTACAACAGTTTTGTTACCTATGGCTATTCTCAGAAAGTACTGAAGGGATCTCTCTAGAATTCTTTCCACTTGTTAGGTTCCGTATCCATCAGGAACCCTAGTCTGTGGCATATTTGCAATTTTAGGAACCGATCGGTTAACAAAATGGCCGCCAGGCCGCCATCTTGGATTTTGATTGTTAAAGAATTGGTACTGCCCTTTTGACCTCAAGCTATTATCTCCTCTAGAAAGTAAACTGAGGGATCTCTACTCAACTTATTTCACATGTTCCCCTAGAGACTTGACTTGGCTATGACATATTTGGCATTATAGGCACCCACTGATCAGGGTTGACAAAATGGCCGGCAGGCCGCCATCTTGAGATTTTGAATCTTACATTTATTAACAGTTCGTGTGGTGAATCCGGGCAACTTGCCTGTAGCTTAGTTTTCTCAGAAAGTACTGAAGGGATCTCTCCCAAAATTTCACATGTAGGTTCCCTAGGGCCCTTCCTGTTGTGCATATTGCTAATTTAGGGAACGCGATCGGCCGGACATGCAAGCGTAAACTGAAGGGATATGTCTCTCGAGAGATTTCATGAGTGCAGGGTGTTCGCCTTCAGGTGCCCCTCTAATTTACATTTTGGAAAGAGTTCCGACACGGTGCAAACCAAGTATGGCCCAGAGCAGGCCACCAAATTTGAATTTTGTAATTGAAGTGTCTGATTTACCTTCCTTCTCTCCGTTTGATTGACCATCCTGACACCACATGGCAGCCTACAATGATGATTTAAGTAATCAACTTTGAAAAATTTAAAGTTACATAGTGATGAAATAAAGGAAATTAATGATATGTATATGTCCTCTTTTTCCGGAATATTGCTATCGCTATTTCTCAGAAAGTTACTGAAGTGATTCTGTCCATTAAATTATTTATTATGGTACGGTACTCCTTCAGGACCTGCATATAATGAGACATTATTTGTGTGACTTAATATTAAGAGTTTGCGAGAGATTCCAACATCTTTGACTCGTTGATTGTTATTAGCAAGTTTTGTCCAGTGAATTCTGTATATCTCAGAAAGTACTGAAGGATTCGTTATTCTACAAATCTTCATTATGTAGTATATTTAGATAACAAAGGTTGCAAAAAGTGTCGGCAAGAGAGAAAGATCGAGTCCTTTTATTGATCAGCTAGATTCACTATATCATCCTCCTTTGTGTGGGTTAATATTTCGCCAAGAAATCCCTACTGGATCCGTCTTGTTTCAGTGTTATTATAGAGGACTAGCTTCAATAGATAAACTACGAGAGAGACATTCCACTATCAATACAATGTAATTTTTACTCACATGTTTTCCCCTCCAGAAATGTGTGTAACCAAAAAATTTGGAACCTCTCAATTTCTAAATAGGGGAACGCATCTCTTCATGGAAAACACTATTCTAAATTCTAATTGGGCAACATGAACGCTATATCTGAGAAATAGCAGGACTTTATCGATATAAAGAAAAAATGGAAAGACCTATACATCATTTTTGACATCATTGTATATTAATCGTCAAATTTATGTAATCTAGCACCTACAAAGCCAACACTTGACACTTTGTAAAACCCCTTTTCTTGTTATCCTCACCGCGCCCTAACCACCACAAATGTCCTCATCCCTTAGGAATTCGTAATAGACTGTTCCAGTCCTTAGAATTGAAGCAGTTCTTAAAAGTGATCCTTCATGGATGAATGTGACCCTTCCCTTAACAATTCTTCAGATAAACTAAGAGTTGTTAATTGACATATCCTTTAAAATTTCAAAATGATGAAGTGAATTATCTCCCTTTGTTCCTCCCTAAAATTTCTCTCGAGGCAGATTTTATTCACTGTATATAGGAATACTCCCCTGCTTTCCTACCCCTTTTTATGGAGCTTAAAAACTTTAAAGAGTTTTTGGTAAGTGAAGTTATTCGTTAGATAGACTATTAACAACATAGGGACGACATACTTCTGTTGTCGTAAGTGTCAATATATCACATCCTTGAAAAAAATGAGGCTTGCTAAATATGGGACGCCGGTCGCGAGACAATAATTCGTTTCCTCTACGAGAGAGAGGGTTAGCATACATGCTGCTTATTCCGTGTTCGTGTTCCTCTATTTGGATTATTCACTCTTTCAAGATAGTAGATCTATCTCTGTCTGATAAAAGTAAGTTCAGACTTGTTCTAGTTGTTCGACTATAAATGAGATAAATATGGAAAATTTCGCCTTGTATTGGCCAATAAAAGACTCACTATATAACCATTGTACAAAAGACCACTCTTTGGGCCGGGGAGGAGGGGTCGGGAGGAGTCTCTGTGGGTCTAGAGTAATAAGATATTGCACAGAAGTCTAGAGAAATTTTTTTAGGGCTGCTACCAATAAAAACAAGTATTAGAGAACTGGAGTTGTTCTTTGATGTTTGACCTTTACATGGAGGTAATTTCTAGTACATAATTTTACAATAATATTGACTTCTCTTTGTTATCGTTAAATGTTATTTATGCGCTGATCTGTCTCACAACTTGTTCATTAAAGATTGAAGTGCAGATCATTGTTAAGGGCGCTTATAATCCTTTAAAAAACATCTAGAGAGACTCACTATAGAGAAATATGTGGTTTGATATCATACTAAAATCACTAGAAGATATCTCGATACTTTAATAAAAAAATGGGTTGTCTGTACTAATAAAAATGCTGTCGCTCAATGAGATTCTTTGCTTGACACTACAATTAGTATTGTCTTCCAGCAAGTGTATCTTGACTAGTCGTTACATACCAAGCACGTGCATTAAATCGCTATCAGGGGGAGAGCATTGATAACTGGGTTTCATAGTTGTTTCCTCAGCTTCTAGGTCTCTGGGTTTTCACAACTTTTTTTAGTTATCGGTTATCATTCGGAATTAGATATATTTATCAAGAGGTCTCTGCGGTTTCACTGCTGCAGTGGCAAGCGTCTTCAAATATAACACTTTTCAAGATTATCTAATTATTCCTATAAAAGCAAAGTATCTCAGCTTTAGATTTAAAGATTGGTATAAAAACGGATCACTTAAACAAATGTTTTTTTTTTTCTTTTTATCAAGATTCATCATCTTCTAATTAAAAAACATATATTTATTGCGCCCTGAAAGCTAATTCGTCACACAGCCAACAATTATAATAATCAACTATTATTACATTTGAGAGAAGTTCTAATAGAGTGACAATATGCAGCCACAAAGGAGAATCTCATTAATTATTTTATATCATTTTGTGTCCTTAAATTAGACTCATATAAAACAACTCGATTAATACCAAATATTTTTGTTCAAGTTGAGAGTCTCGAGTAGTTGTATCAAGCATTTTATATGATCTTGACAGTAGTAGAGAAACAAATCATTAACAAAAATATAAGATGCTCTCATTATTTGAAGAGTACTCTTATCTATACTTTAAACTCTTTCAGTACTGGTGACACATTAATCGGGTCCACCATGAAGTATTTATACAAATGTCCCTCGTATCCTTTGTATGAATACATTTTTCGCCACTAAAAATAATACTTTTCTCGTAAATCCTTCATCGACGCATTATTATGTGAATGATTGACATGTGAAAATTGTAAGTTTTACCGCAAGAGAAGTCGAAAATACAACCGGTTGCGCTATGTAGATCCTTAGTGAAAAACCTCGCGTTTAATTTAAAAAATGATAAATCAGTGACAGATCTAATTTGAATATAATACACGAATGAAAAGACTCATTGATCTGTTATTACGTACCTAGGTAGCAAATTAAGTTACTCAAGATACTAAGTAAAATTGAGAACTTTAAATGTATAACGGAATATTGGGGCCGACGACAACGCGATTGTTTTCAAATTCAAGGAAGCCAAACAAACAATGAGCTGCGCGATGAATGTATGCTGCCGGATGGTTATTTAACACTGCCGGAAGAAATAGCTTATTCCGGACTTTAGGAAAACATACATAATACAAAAATTATCAATATAAATTAAAAAAATGACACATAAGCAGAACACATCAATTATTACAGTGAGAATAGATCCATTAATTTCATGCCTTAGCATGTATTTATGTATTTGTGTCGAACTATACTAATAATCCATGATCTCGCTAACGTATTCAGCAATCACATATACCGAGTACTTTCATCGCTGGAATGGACCTATAGAACAGTATCAGCTAAACACTACCGTGTTACAAACTCTCATATAGTTGCGGGTTCAAACATCGGTGTACTCATTGCTTCTCGCTGCGCGTGATTCTAGTCAAATACAACTTCGCCGTCCACTTTTCATGAAATAATCTCGCAATACACGTTTTATACACGTAAAATTCAACAGAATATTTAAAAGGACCAAGTCTCATTTTAAATCGTTAATGAAATGCTCAGTAACCGAAAAACTCATTAGACTTATCGTACCGAACACGAGAGAGAGCGTACGTGAAAATTTTCGTTTTCTCTCGTTACCTTGATTTCTATTTTACAGGGAACATGATTGCGGCCGCTCATCCATATAACATTACACTCTGGAATATTTATCCGGTAACTAATCTCTGAGACACTCGTACTCGGAGAGTCTGCAGACGACGTGAATCTTTCTTAGCACCTACTACTCAGCGAGTTGCTCATCTGCTATGTCGTCAGCGCAGCTGAAATTGCATAGCTTGTCTCCGCAAGTGACTCGCTATTGTAATCACTCAGTGAGTAACTCACTATTTGTTATCCAGCAAGTGGCCTTCGGCTAGTGGCGTGTCGAGCAAAGTGACTCACTATTGTATCGTTAATCAAAACAAGTGAATTCGCTATTAGTTATATCTCGATGGGGAGTAACTCCACTATTGTAATCTCAGCATGTAGACATCGCTAATCCGTATGTCTTCCAGTAACACGTGAACTCACTAGGGAGACCATTAGGTTACTTTGCACTATGTTCCAGGTGAGTTAATTCTCGATTAATGGTATCATCAGTTGAAGATTGACCTCACTAAGTTTCCACTCTGTGAGTAAACAGGTTCAGTCATTGTCTCCAGATTGTAAATTTCACGTTATGTGGTAAAATCATGCATGAAGAGTATCTGCGCATAGGTGTAACTCCAGCTGAGTGACACAGCTGAGATTTGGTACTATCCAGTGAGTGACTCCCGCGACTATTGTATCACGATCACTAGTGTGTTTGCTCAATAGAATAGTCTCAAGTGAGAAAGACTCCCCACTAGCTCTATATACAATGAATAAGACATTAGGAATGAACAGCAATATAACTTTAAACAGCCATATTTGTGTACATGAAATTGTGGGGCTCGATATCATCCAATTGCACTCAAAAAAGTCTATACCCACTGTCTACAGGATGTTTTGCCCAGCTTCCCATCTGGTGAGGCCCTTGTGGGCTATGTAGCGACTTGGCAACTCTGCTCAAACTCCACTACCATCTGCCTCTCCAGCAGTTCTGTCTATTTGACGACTGTTATTTACTCTAACATAATATACATGCAATGTGTTTTTTTACATCTGTGGGTGGTCCACCATTCATATGACTGCTCCCTAGGGCTGGCCTACATTACACAGAAAGGCTAGAAAGTAACACGGAAACTGTTACACTCATCTATAAATATTTACACGAACATCTGTACCAAAGAAAACCTCGCCAGACAGTCACTTGATGTCGAGGTATAACATACCCACTCGAGGAAGGATAGGTCATGTTAGCAGTCTATAGTAACAAAGTCATGTCTACTTCCAAGGTTCAAGAATACTAGTCTAAGTAAAGTAACATGGGTACAGGTCATTGTATTGCCAAGGTTCTTTTGCACTAAGCAAAGGCAGCTCTTCCAATGGGAAGGAGTATCAATATTAAGTGAGACCAATGACGACAGTGAGGCACTAAGTCTCACAATGATTATTCAGTTTCCCATCAATTGGATGAGAAAAGAACATTTAAGAAAGCAAATACAATGTCTGAATATTGTAATAGTTCCAGATGATTTGATATAGTTCTCACATTAAGAGTTTGTAGATAGACATTTAATCAGCACATATCCAGAGTCTTGTCTCCAACCCTGATTAATCAGTATCCACTACATACTTGAGGGTGAAAAATCACTTTCAGATCACAGTCTAGGTGGATGGTTCATTGATTTCAGTTGTCATCAACATTGGTGTGATGACTTTTCAAGATCACTGTCAAGTGGGTGCTGACTTCCATTGAAATTCCTGAAGTTCACTCCACATTGGAATACAAAATGGAAAGAGGGGGAGAGGGGGGGAGAGCAGTTAGGAGTGAGAGGGCACGGGGGGTGCGAGTGGGCGGAGGATTGAATATCGATAATTGCTTACCATTAATTCAGTTGTAAAATATAGTTTCACATTACTACTGTTACAGACTGATCTGTTTTTAAAGAAATCGACTATCATGTTTGATTTTCCTTAATGGGCCCTCTTCTTCATGAAAGTAAATAAAGTCTGAATTATAATACTCTAATTTTAACCACAGAGTTGGGTCAAGAGGTCTATGCGTCGGTCTAAAGTTCGGATGTCGCTGTGTATTTCTGCAAATTATGTATATGAGAAATAGAATTATCGAATCTTATTATCTACCTCGTGGAGCTTACCTGTAGATTTGTTTCACTCTGGTGAATACAGGAAGTGTTGTAAGAAAGTTGTGTATAGGCGATTAGTCGGTATAACTTGTCTCCGATATTGTGGCTCCGTGTCGAGATTCTATCTGAGATACGCAATAAACATCGCCAACTCGTGATAAGGATATGGACGCTAAATCTTGTAGTTCCAGATCTTTGGTGGTTCCAGGTAACGGAAAATGAACAACGAGGCATTTCAAGGCTTTTATGACCACCTAGACAACTTTGCATATAGGATGATTTGTACTCGGTCGCCTATTTTTTGTGGATTTACAGAATGTAGGATGTCTATTATAATAATAATTATCATAATTAACTCCACCCCACTTACTCATTCTATATTCCTCATATAACAATAAATAAAGGTTTATTCAGAGCAATCAAATGTTTTAACACATTATTGTATACATAGAACACGCGCATCTAATTCTATTATTTTTCTTGTCCAAACATCTATGCAATGCAAGTTAGGAGATATTGACTCAGGGTCTAATGATATATGGTTTTGTTTAATATAATCACTGTGATGATTTAGGTTTTTTTTTACTGTAAACATTGCCATGTTTTAGTTAAATGATCTAATGTCAACATAGGCTGGTTCGAAAAAAACGTGTCAGGAAAGAGCGATATCATTAAATCACTACTAAATTACCATCGATAGAGAATAAGAACCGAACCACTATCTATATCCCGCATGGGGGTATAATCGAGTGGGGCCCGGGGGGGCACCCAATAAGTTGACCGAAGGCCCGTTAATACGAATGCCCATTAGACGGAAGGGGGGGGCAGGGGTATGGCCCAATAGTCTAGGGGGGACACAAGAGGGGGGAGGGGGCTGCATGAGTACTTGTTCGAAAACACACGGCGATAATGGAACAAATCTGACATTTAGGAGGGAGGTGGAAGACAGGGGGTATCCATAGTGGGGATCTACCCTCAGAAATGAAAACGAACGTTTTCAAACAAAAACAATCTATAGGGGGAGGGCTTGCGACACAGGGGTATCTAGGGGGCACCACTTGTATGGGTTGTAGATATTGGGGAGCATGGGCAAGGTATCTAGAAGGGGACAGATGATGGGGAACTTGGGTGACAAGGGATAATCTAGGGGACACAAGGGGAGGGGGCAGGGGTTTCTAGTGGGACACCTAAGTGGTTAAGTGGGGCAGGGGTATAACTAGAGGTAACACCTAAAATTATAAAAGGGGGAGGGGCTCATGGTGTGGTTAATTCTAGGTGGTGACACCAAAGCAAAAGCACTATAACGATACTATTCAACAAAAAATTTCAAGGTTAAATGTCGACTCCGATATTGTTAGTTAAGGGAGGGTTAGGGGTGTGCACAAGGATATCTAGGGGATGGATACAAGGGTGGGAGGGGGCAGGGGTATCTATGGGGGACACAATTAGGGGAGGGGGCAACGGGGTTTCTAGTAAGGGAAATCAATAAACCAGGTGGAGGGGGAGGGGTATTCTAGTGGGAAACACCGGGAAAAAGGAGAGGCAGGGTGTTGATTACATTAAGAGGGGGTGCACTAGGGGAGTGGTGGGCATAAGTATCATAGCGGTGTATGCAGTACAAGCAGGGGGAGGGTGCTCGACTAAGGGTATCTAGGGGGAGAGGACACATCGATACTCATTAAAAGGGGGAGGGAGGCAGGGGTTTCTAGTAGGGAGACACCAGGGGGAGGGCAGGAGGTATCATAGTGGGCATACACCGCCCTAAGGGGGTGAGTGTGTGAGAGCAAGGGATAATCTCGCGGAGGCACTGCGTCCGCCAATAACTGAAGTTACCGATTATACTCACCCCAGGGGAGGGGGCAAGTATCTAGGGGGGCATCAGGGCGGAGGGGGCAGGGGATATCCTAGGGGACCACCAAGGAGAGGGGCAGGGGTATCTAGGGAGCAACCAGGGGAGGTGGGCAAGGTATCTAGGGGGGCATCAGGGGGAGGGGGCAGGATATCTAGGGGGGACACCCTTAGGAGGGGAGGAGAGGGGTATGTAGGGGGTTTGGAACTAAGGAAGGTGTATCTATGTTGGGGAGAGGGTGGGGGTCC
>SAYR01029704.1:321667-379982 GCA_004382745.1 Argopecten irradians irradians
GCAAGACTCTCAATTGACTGTTCATGATTTTTAGTTCCACATTGGGTGAGACATTTCAGACCAATTCAAGGGGCTTTTTCATGATTTCAGTTCCATATTGGTATTTAATGGGGAAAAATTGTATGTTACAAAATCATTGAATGTCACTACTACTGTTACAGACTGTCTGTTTTTAGAAATCCACTTTCCTGTTTGATCTTTCCTTAATGGGCCCTCTTTCTTCATGAATGAAAAAAGCGAATTTATAATACCAATTTCACAGAGTTGGGTCAAGAGGTCTAGCGTCTGTCTAAGTTGGATGTCGCTGTGTTTTCTGCAAATGTAGAGAATAATTACGATTATATCTACCTGTGGAGCTTACCTGTCAGTTTGTTCACTCTGGTAATACAGGAGGTGTTGAGAAAGTGGTGTATAGGCGATTAGTCGGTATACTGCTCCGATATTGTGGCTCGCGTGTTCGAGATTCTACTAGATACGCAATTAAACTCGCCACTCGTGTAAGGATTGACCTAAATGCTTGTTCCAGACTTTGTGGGTTCCAGGCGGAAAAGAACAACGAGATTTCAAGGCTTTATGCCACAGCATTCATATAGGATATTTGTCCGTCTATTTTATTACCAGAATAGAATGTCTATATATAGTAATAATTATCCAGTATTATGTAATTACTCACCCACTTCTATCCTATCTTATACAAAGGTTACGGCATCAATGTTTAACACATTTATTGTATACAGATAGAACAGGCATCTAATTCCTACTTATTTTTATTGTAGCCAACATTTCATGGTTAGTTAAATATTTACCGAGGGTCTAATGATATTGTTTTGTTTATATAATCACTGTGGTATGATTTAGTTTTTTATGTAAACATTGCCATTTTTTTAGTTAATGATCTAATGTCAACAGTCAGCTGGTGAAAAACATGGTCAGGAAAGAGGAACATAACTGTATTCCTTGTAATAAACACTAACGAAGGGGTATTATCTGGGGGGGGGAGAGATCATCATGGGAGGGGAAGGGTATGTGGATGGGGGGGGGGGAGGTATCTAAAGTAAGGGGCTCCTTAGAGAGTGGTATCAAGGGGAAGGGGGATTGACACATCTATAACTAGAGGGGTTTTGATTAAGGTGAATATGGTATCAAAAGAAATAAATTTTTATTGTTAACAAAAACACCGGAAAAGTTGGTTAGAGTTTTTGGTTTCTGTCACTGCAAACAAGAAATCACAATAGTGTTTTTGGACTTTGTAGGGGATGGCTGTTAACCATACAACAGGAAAATGAGGGATGGCGATAGGTCACGCTCACTAGATAATTTGACAACAAATTTGTGGTTGAGATGTACAAAATTTTAGAAATGTAATCGGGCATGAAGTTTTTACCTGAAAAAGTGAAAGGTGAAACAGACAGTGGTGAAATATCATGTTTGTAAGTTGTCGGGAATTTCTGGTGTCTATGATAGTAATTAGATACATGTTTGGGGTAAGTGTGATGGTGGTGGTAAGGGGGGGGGGGGCGCAGGGGGTTACACTGGGGAAGTATATATTAGAACAATGACATAGAAATGGCTAGGGACTAATTAAATAAAGGGACTCAATGTTAAAAGGTAGTTAAAATGAAAAGTCAAATGAAATGCAAGCTCATTTTGATATTTTACAAAATTATATAAAGTCATTACAGAATAAAATAATAAAAATAAAATAAATGAACGTACAAAATCTGCAGTAATTTTATTGTTTTTAGCAAAATGGACTTGCACATTTTAGTATGGGACTCTCAAATATCAAACAGAATTGTATTGTCCAAGTCATAGCTAGAGGGAAAGACCTGACATGCTTTATTTTCATTGTCTCCTGTTTATTGAGAACCGTCAGATCTATACAGAGTAAGAAACATCAAGCTGTGAACAATTTTTTCATTGATATGTATTGGAAAAAGATTACATTAAAAAAAGATTAACATAAAAAAACGTAAATTGGTGATAAGTGAGTTTTAATTTTAAAATTTCTATTGGTAAAAAGTGATTAAAATTCTCAGATCTTTGTTAGGAAAAAAGTGATTAAAATTCTCAGATTTCTGTTAGTAAAAAGTGAGTTAAATTCTCAGAGTTCTGTTAGTAAGAAGTGAGTTAAATTCTCAGATTTCTGTTAGTAAAAAGTGAGTTAAATTCTCAGATTTCTGTTAGTAAAAAGTGAGTTAAACAGGTGGGCATGCCATTGTTTATAATCAAGAGGAAACAGTCTGACTCTATCTCTCCTAAGTTTGGGAAAAAAAGTGAGTATAGATCTCAGATTTCTGTTTAGTAATAAGTGAAGTTTAGTCTCACGATTTCTGTTAGTAGAATCAAGGTGAGTATTAGCGTCTCTAGATTTTGCTGTTACGTAGATATACGAGATTGAGTTAGGAGTCACTCAGCATCTTTTGGTTTTAGTAAAAAGTGAGTTAAACAGGTGGGCATGCCATTGTTTAAAATCAAGAGGAAACAATCAGACTCTATTTCTCATAAGTTTTGAAAAAAAAAACCAACTAAAAAGACAGGATGATAAAGAGGACTGAATGACTGTGGATCGCCTCGTTTTGTGTAGAGATAATTAGTGTTTAAACTGGGCGATAACAGCAATGATGGGTATTGAAAAACTGGGCGATAACAGCAATGACAGGTATTGAAAAACTGGGCGATAACAGCAATGACAGGTATTGAAAAACTGGGTGATGACAGCAATGACAGGTATTGAAAAACTGGGCGATAACAGCAATGACAGGTATTGAAAACTTGGGCGATAACAGCAATGACCGGTATTGAAACTATTGTGTTACAACAGAGTTTACTTGTGTAAAAAACATCAAAAGCCAACAGAGATCTTGAACTGATATATCTGGTTGAACATGAGAACGACTAACAATTGAGTATTTACACACTGTCTAGTTGTCTATTGTCTGGTTTGTCAGTGTATATATTGGTAGTTATTGAAGGAGGTGACAAGTTTTAATGATATATGTGACCTGTAGTTCTCATAGAAAAACTATCGCCTTGGTATATGTACAGGCCTTGATCTAACTTGTGCTAGATTGGTTTAGGGCAAGTGGTAGAATTTTGGATATCTTATCCATTCAGCCACTTTGACCCAGATTTGGAGGGCTAGTGGTAGAATGTCAGACACCTTATCCATTCAGCCACTGTGACCCAGAGGTGGAGGGCTAGTGATAAGGTTGTCAGACACCTTATCCATTCAGCCACTGTGACCCAGAGGTGGAGGACTAGTGGTAGGATGTCAGACACCTTAACCACTCAGCCACTGTGACCCATAGATGGAGTGTGAGTGGTAGAATGTCAGACACCTTAACTACTCGGTATCTGGCATTGTCATAACTGGTCATATATCTGTGATATCTGGTCCTGTATCTGTGATGTCTGATACTGTATTTGTGATATCTGGTCCTGTTTATGTCATACCTGGTCCTGTATTTGTCATATCACATCATGTATCTGTCATATATGGTCATGTATCTGTCATATCTGGTCCTGTATCTGTAATTTTTGGTCCTGTATCTGTTAAATTTGGTCCACTGTCTGTGATATCTGGTCCACTGTCTGCATATCTGGTCCTGAATCTCTGATATCTGGTGTTCTATCTGTCATAACTTGTCCTCTTGTCTGTGATATCTGGTCCTGAATCTGATATCTGGTGTTCTATCTGTCATATCTTGTCTTCTACCTGTCATAACTGGTCCTCTATCTGTCATATCTGGTCCTGAATCTGTCATATCTGGTCCTGTAGTAGTTAGCTGTTATGTATGCTGGATACACATTTACACCAATTTGTCATATCTGGTGATTAGATATTAGACATGTGATGATGGCCCCATGCATCAGACGTCCGTTACGACGGCAGGCAAGGAGGCACAAGATTTGTTTAAGATTATTGGTTAATTGTGGCAGTGGTATCGCTAACTGTGCGACAGCCTTTAGCCTATTGATCTGTGGGCCTAACAGCCAAGTATGGTTAGCTTAACAACTTTACATTTGTATAAACTCTCATTCTGTTACACAACCAGTATATAACCCACTAGGCTTAAAACCTCAGGGGCATCAGGGGGGATAACTCTGAAGGTTTTCAGGGGAGATAACTGAGAAGCTGATGGTGTATGAGGGTATATTGGAAGCTGCCCTTTGAGAGTGGTAGTGTAGTTGTATGGTAGCAGACTAGCTTTCCCCCCAGGTCAATTACACTCACAGCTTCATAACATTGTCGCCAACAATACCACGCGCCATTGTGTGGCAAATTTTTCAATTTTTATCGCTGATTGTTTCTTGAGGAGTTTGGCGCTGTCGCTGCGTTAGGTGACCGCTACGCCGGGCTTTAGAGGCAAGATGTATGATTTCGTCTTCGATTAGCTGTCAGCAGCGATGGCCGTCGGGGAACGAGAGATGCAGTGACGATTTCTCGTCTCGGCTGTAAATGGCCTGGCAGTAATAGTTTTATGGTAACATTAGGGATGGCAGTGTCCAACATTTATCTTATATATAGATTGGGCTAAAACGAGTCCTCTCACCAATATTTCTACATAGCAAGGAATACACGTGGCTTTCATACTGGGTAATGAATGTCCCGACCATGTCATTCTCCGTCTATGGTTGGCTTCTTCTGCCAGAATTTTGTTTTATAGGAAACACTAAGATTATAACATCAGTAACCTTGAAGGCTTAATGTTCATCAAGGTTTCAAATAATTAAGGTATATTTAGCTTATATTTCACCTTATAGGAAAATTTGAACTCTTTGATGCTAAAAGTGGAATAGTTCCAATACAGGGTTTTATAAAATCCTCCCCCCACCCCCTCACTCCAAAAAAAAAATAAAATGTTTCTTTTTTCTTCAAAAATGCCTTTTATTTGAAATAAATTCAGCATTCATCAGTGAAAATTGGCCGTTGATCATATGTATTAGGATTAAGTTTTTTCTGATATCATCTGAGTATAACCTACTTAACCGTGATTGTGTCTGAGGGCTTTTCTTACCGATAGTAGGATGAGTCTATAGATCTATTGATTTGGGGAGGGCAAACTCCAGCTACTTAAAAAAATTGTTCCCCCATATCACTTTACCTAATATAACTGATCCTTGACATAAATTTTTAATCACTAACAGTTCATTATTGGACTTAAAACCATCTCCTAGAATTTCAAGATTTATTGGAATCTTTACCTCTATCACCCCCTAAAACACATTTAAACTCTTCTCATTCAAAGACTAGGGCAGTTCATTATGAAGTTACAGGGATGAAAGGTGAACTCTTCATCAGAAAAACAATGAAACTAACATTTTGGTACATCTTTTTTTGTTTTCATTTTTCTCAAAATAGACAAGGAATGTAGTCATTTTAACACTTTTGTTTTTTAATTTTTTCAGAGATGGACGAAGGAACGTGGTCGTCAACGAATCCACCAGGTGGCTCATTTGAAAACAGAGTAAGTAGATCGGATGTCCTATACCTATTTTACACAGATATTGACAGTTTAACGCTTACAAATGAAGACTGAAGAAGTTAGCTGTTATAAAGATAAATCCATGCAAATGAAAAAAAAAGAATTTAAAGAATCAAAGACATAAAGAAATGAGTTTTTGTTTGCTGCAGTCATGTTCTCCATCTTTGAGTGTAAAAAAAAAAGAGAGAGATGGGCGACTTTGTATGTCAAATAAAAATTTTTTTACATCTTTGTTACATGTACACTGTACCAATATCTACTTGTTGTTTAAAGTATCTAAATATGGTGATTTGCTGAGCTTGGTACCTAATACAGACTAAAATGTCATTTTGTTCCTAAATTTTGAATTGTAGATTTGCCATCTTTAATATATTTTGTCTGTGTTTGTTTTAGATGTATGAGGGTCAAAACTTCAATGGTCAGCAGCATGGTCAGCAGCATGGTCAGCAGCAGGGAGAGAATGTGAATATGAGTTACCCAGATGTTAACGCATTACTGAGTAAGTGAACATTTGAATATGAGTTACCCAGATGATTTGAATAAGAGTTACCAAGATGTTAACGCATTACTGAGTAAGTGAACATTTGAATATGAGTTAACCAGATGTTAACGCATTACTGAGTAAGTGAACAATTGAATATGAGTTACCCAGATGATAATGCATTACTGAGTAAGTGACCATTTGAATATGAGTTACCCAGATGATAATGCATTACTGAGTAAGTGAACATTTGAATATGAGTTACTCAGATGTTAACACATTACTGAGTAAGTGAACATTTGAATATGAATTACCCAGATGTTAATGCATTACTGAGTAAGTGACCATTTGAATAAGAGTTACCCAGATGATAATGCATTACTGAGTAAGTGAACATTTGAATATGAGTTACCCAGATGTTAACGCATTACTGAGTAAGTGAACATTTGAATATGAGTTAACCAGATGATAATGCATTACTGAGTAAGTGAACATTTGAATATGAGTTAGCCAGATGTTAACTCATTGCTGAGTAAGTGACCATTTGAATATGAGTAACCCAGAAGTATTACAGAGTATTAAGTTTTAGAGTGAACATTTGAGTTACTGAGATGTAAGTTACAGAGCAAGTCCTTGTTTATTTACAGACAAAGAACCTGAGATCCCTTACAGAGCAGGTGGAGCAATGAATTCTTCACAGGTGAGACACATTAGACCTTTAACCTACTGGCTACACTGACCTTTGACCTGCAATAGTACTTTAGTCATTTTGCAGTTGATATCTTCAATATTGACCATTATGTTATAGTTGATTCTGCACTTTGACCTTTTCCAATCTTGTTAGGAATACTACATCTGATTGTAAGGGCCAGTAAAATCTCAAATATTGAACTTTGACCTCCATTATAACCTCTGAATTACATATTACACTGAACTTTGACCTTACCTAAAACGGGCATACATACTGTTGTTGATATTGAAAACTGGTGATATTTTCTTTTAAAATAAAGTGTCACAAATTTAGGGAGACACTTTACATGTATGATTTCTATTTCAAAGTGAAAAAGGGATTCTGTGTTTGTATGACCCTTTCACAAAAGAGACATGCACATTCTCCATAACATATAAAAGATGCATGGAGAGAGGATTAATTGTGTACAAAAACTCTCATATGTGACAACAAATCCATTTAATGAGAAGAAATCATCTCTACCCATCCAATGCATATGGAATGCTCCATTAAGTATTTCAGTCCATTGCATGGCCTATTCTATTAAACATGATAGGGATGGCAAGGGTTGTTGTGGGCTCAGGTGCAAGACACAGGAGCACCTTGTTAGCAGACTCATCTGTAGACTTCACACTACGGACACAGCAGGAATAATACCTCGTATGTTCTAAATGTGTACTTCAGGCCACGTCAGGTTACTTCATTTATATCAATATTTGGGAGTTATTTTCTGCCTTTGATAGCAATATTGGAGAGCTGTTATTTTCTAAAATATTATTTGGAAGTTGTTTTCTGCCTTCTATTTGAGAGTTGTTGTTTTCCTTTAAAAATATTTTAGGAGTTTTTAGTTTCTTCCTTTTGTAACAATATTTTGGGAGTTATTTTTTCTTCCCTTTGTAACAATATTTTTGAGTTTTTATTTTCTTCCCTTTGTAACAATATTTTGGGAGTTGTTATTTTTTCTTCCCTTTATAACAATATTTGGGAGTTGTTATTTTCTTCCCTTTGTAACATTATTTTAGGAGTTGTTATTTTCTTCCTTTTTTAACAATATTTTGGGAGTTGTTATTTTCTTCCTTTTTTAACAATATTTTGGGAGTTGTTATTTTCTTCCTTTTGTAACAATATTTTGGAGTTGTTATTTTCTTTCTTTTGTAACAATATTTTGGAGTTGTTATTTTCTTCCTTTTTTAACAATATTTTGGGAGTTGTTATTTTCTTCCTTTTTTAACAATATTTTGGGAGTTGTTATTTTCTTCCTTTTAATTTGTAACAATATTTTGGAGTTGTTATTTTCTTTCTTTTGTAACAATATTTTGGAGTTGTTATTTTCTTTCTTTTGTAACAATATTTTTGAGTTATTTTCTTCCCTTTGTAACAATATTTGGGAGTTGTTATTTTCTTCCTTTTGTAAAAATATTTGGAAGTTGTTATTTTCTTTTAATATCAAGTCAATAATTTTGGCTACATTGTTGAATTTTCTGTCAGGCCTTTAACATATGACATGACCTTTTGACCTTTATTTACATGACCCACAGTATAGTTTGCTGTTTAACCTATTGACCTATGACCTTTTGATTTATATATGTATTCAGGATCTGTTAAGCATTACCTGTAGCAGTAGTTATTAAACAGAAATTAACATCTAATCTTGTGTAAGTGTTATATTGTCAGTATGATATCGCACAGATTTGTCCACAGCCATATCAACTTGTCCTCCCTGTAATTTTATTATGGACTGTTCCAGCCATGTCAACTTGTCCTCGATCCCTGTAATTCCGTTATGAACTGTTCCAGCCATGTCAACTTGTCCTCCCTGTAATTCCATTATGGACTGTTCCAGCCATGTCAACTTGTCCTCCCTGTAATTCCGTTATGGACTGTTCCAGCCATGTCAGCTTGTTCTCCCTGTAATTCCGTTATGGACTGTTCCAGCCATGTCAACTTGTCCTCCCTGTAATTCCGTTATGGACTTTGCCAGCCATGTCAACTTGTCCTCCCTGTAATTCCATTATGGACTGTTTCAAACTTGTTACCCACTGTAATTCTCTTATGAACTGTTCCATCCTTGTCAACTTGTTACCCACTGTAACCCATTATGAACTGTTCCCCCCTGTAACCCATTATGAACTGTACCCTCCTGTAATTCTATTATGAACTGTTTCATCCTTGTCAACTTGTTCCCCCAATCTTCGCTACTCAAGGCTTCTGATTACTTCCCCCCCCCCCCTGTAATCCATTATGAACTGTCCCCCCCACCTTGAATTCTATTATGAACTATTCCCCCCTGTAATTCTATTATGAACTGTTCCAGTCTTTGGATAAGGCGATTTCATTATGTATCTATAGGTTATTTATGTATTTTACAGAGCATGATGGGTCCTAACGTACCGATGTCACCAAGTGCCATGTCGCCGAGCAAGTACCCATCCTATTACAACAAACGACCTGAAGGTCAGTAGCCAAATTCACATCCTCAAATACGAGAAATAACGCATTCCATAGCGGCAGGTTAAAGAACACAGTCATTGACCCAGTCCATATTGGAAATTTCTAATTCTAATAAAGTTTCTGTTACAGAACATGTTTTCTCCTGAAAATTTCCTTCCCAATTTACATTTTCCCCCAATAGAAAGTGATAAGATTTAGTCCTAATTCAACTATAAAAAGGGTCCTGCAAATCAAAACTTGGTTTCCTCTTGAAATCAATCAATGGGAATCAAATTGATTCTTCACGATAACTTTGAGCGTCTACGTCTCGATATTAAACTTTTCTGGTGATGATTTATACACAGTTCTTTGTGATAGCATTCTGAGCTTGTTGTAGTATGCAGATGGTTGGCATGTGGAAAAGGGGAAGTAACTGTTGTGGATTATTTGCTTGTTTTTGATTTGTTGTGATGGAATTTGCTGTTAACTTCAGAGAATTTAATATGAATTACCTACACCATATGCATCATTGACATTTGAATTTCTTTTCTTTGTTTAGCATTATTTGAAAATAATTTATGAAAATTAATTTTGATTGTTTAGATAATAATGTTGAATTTAAAAAAGATCTATATAGACCCACACATTACAACAATGTATTTGATGGAACGCCCCTTATTTCTATGTGAGGAATGCAAGTTCTAGGGTTTAGACTGTAATTCAGGGCCTTACTATTTCATTTTAGGTCGACGAGGTGCTCATGGACCAAAGTCCAGAAAGGTAAGAGATTATTGTAAACTTGTGATAACATTTGACTAAATTAACAGAAAGCTACTGCATGTTGGAGTTCTATGTCTTGTTCAGTAGGTCTTGCCTCCAAGATTAGTTTCTTGATATTTTTTTGTGTATATAAATATCTTGCATTAGGCTAAGATCTGGATGACTATTTATACAGTGCTAAAGCACTCCGCTAGCATTAGGCCAAAACCTGGATGACTAGTGGTAGAATTTTATTTAATAGTCCAAAGTTGGAGGGCTAGTGGTAGACTGTCAGATTCCTTAACCACTCAGCCACTGTTACCCAGAGGTCGGGGGCTAATGGAAGAATGTCTGACACCTTAACCACTCAGCCACTGTGACCTAGAGGTGGAGGGCTAATGATACAATGTCGGACACCTTAACCACTCAGCCACTGTGACTCAGAGGTGGAGGGCTAGTGATAGAATGTCAGACACCTTAACCACTCAGCCACTGTGACCTAGAGGTGGAGGGCTAATGATACAATGTCAGACACCTTAACCACTCAGCCAGTGTGACCCAGAAGTTGAGGGCTAGTGGTAGAATGTCAGACACTTTAACCACTCAGCCACTGTGGCCCAGACATGGAGGGCTAGTGGTAGAATGTCATACACCTTAACCATTAAGCCACAGTGACCAAGAGTTGAAAAATAGTGGTTCCGTGTCAGGAAACTAACCACTAAGCCACAGTAACACAGAATTGAATAGTAGGGGCTGAATGTCTGACCACTGGGCTACTCTGGCTGACTAGTTAAATGTCAAGACACCTTAATCACCTGGTCACAGATCCAAAATTGGAGGTCAAGGGCTAAGTAAAGGAGAATGTCCGAAAGCTGTCTATTCTTTGAAATAATGGATTGGACGAGGCCGTAGGCCGAGTCCAAATACTCTCAATAGATTTTGAAAGCTAACAATGCATGAGCAACCAGTCTGGAATGATATTGGACTGGTATAGGTAAAACTAGGATCAAAGTGTGTTCAATCAACCATGACAATTTTTGGACAGGTAAAGGTAACAAATGTTATATATAGTATTTGCATGAGTATTTCATGCAATGTCGCTCTGTGACTTGCAACTCTGGATGACTAGTTAAATGTCAAGACACCTTAATCACCTGGTCACAGATCCAAAGTTGGAGGTCAAGGGCTAATAATAGAATAGCCACTTTCCTACCTAACTCTTCTTCGTTCACAAGATGGAATCTTTTCTTTAAAATCTTGACTATTTATTGCTAACCCCACAAATTCAAGTCATGGATATGAATGTCTATATATTGCATGCTTCTTTTGTACAATTTTAACGTTTAGTCTACCAATGTAGTACTGCTGTGGGCTGGATGATAGAATACTTGCAGTCTAGTTTACAATTTACACTTTCATTTTGTAATGACTGTTGTGGCGGTGGTTCAGACTGAAGTGTCCCGACGCACAGAGTTGTGAATTTGGTGTCTTGTATCAATACACAAATAGTCATAATGTTGGTTCAGGTGGATCAGGGACTCGGCTGTACCTGTAGGCGTACCTTTTAACGAGGATAGGGCCAATTGCAGGTGTTCACGGTTGAGTGGGCCCAGCTGTTACCTTTACACACCTGTACACAGGTACACTAGTTCAGAGTCATTGTCCCGAACCAGCCACTGGAAACCTAACTGTTCACACGAGGGGCTCCCAGCGGGGGATATTACTGAAAACCCATCATTCATACTCAACTTTGGAACTACTTTTTTACAAAAACGAAAAAAATGAAAAAAAAAAAAAAATTATAGAATGTCAAACTACTATGGTGAATAAAATTTTATTGTTTTGTTGAAGTGGATGTAAGAACCTACTGTCTAGGCAAGGAGAAGTTTGTTTACTACAGAAGTTTGGCAAAGTCACTAGATAAGGACGTACGAGGGCAACCCGGTCTGAATAAGTGCTCCCTTCGGTCAATCTATACATAAAATGTCAATATCCTAATGCCGAAGCCATGTTATAAAGTTTTATGGCTGTATCTCAGGAGGGACCTTGTTATATTTATATTTTACTTTAATTTGAAACTGGTTACTGTAAGATGATATAGAGTGGTTTATAGATAATGGGCAGACCAGTTAGGTTGGGATTCAGTCTACGCTTTCTGAACGTTTGTGGCATCAATACACTAAAAATGTTATTGTAGAATCCCCATTTTTTCAGAATTTTTTAGAAGATGATAGAAGTCTAGTTATAATGAGAATGCTATCAGATCTGAATTAGGTCATTGTTTAAGTCCAGTTTTAATCAGAATACTATAAAATCTTAATTATTCTTCACTCTTTGAAATCTTGTTTTATATATTTCATACTTTTCTCACTATTGTATCAAATTTCAAGTATTCCTCGAGCTCCAATTTGTTATATTTTAGATTTTAAATATTTTAGTATCCAGGGTATTTTTGTATTAGTATAGAATTAAGGGAAAATTAAAAGGAACTTGAGATTTGGGAGGAAAGTGGTCAAATTAAGCTAATATCTGTACGGTGTAGATGTACATTGGAATCATCAATGATCAAATTTTGGCCACAGATAAGAGCTGTGCATCAATCACAAAACAGGAAATTCAAACACACCAAAATTTAACCACCCTATTTTGATACAAAAATGCCAATATTTTCTGACGCCAAAATATCTAAATTTACCGTATAAATGTATTTTTTGTATGTTCCCCTGTGTAAAAGAGTCCTTAGATCCCTGGACAAACAGTCTTTATCTTGATTTATTTAAATGTTCCTTGTATTGGTGATAATTAGATACTCTGATTGGCACCTTTGTCGTTATCTTTGTGTCCGCTATACACAATGTAGATTTCAGTTGTTATCTCGCGGTAATTTACTTAGAAGCTAGCTGATTGATTATTGTACATCTTTGTTGGTGGTCTCTGTAGGTCTGTGGAAGGAAAAGGGAGGTAACTCTGCCATGCCTATGTTAAAGATAAGACTGCATGGGCAAGTTATAGTTACACAAATATAACTGAATAAAAAAATAAATTGAGGTTGATTCTCAGAGAAGGTTTTTCAATGTTTGTTTGAAGAATTGGTCCATAATTCAAGTCTTGAATTACCTAGTGATTTAGATTACACTACAATGTATTTCTATATTAGAATAGAAGTCATAGGTTAATGGATGTTAAAGGGAAGTTACTCTGTCGTGTTTGTATTTGGTTGATAAGACTATCACTTAATTTTATGGTAAAAAACAAAAAAATAATAATTTATTATTATTTACCATATTTGACCTATTAAGTGCCCAGGGCGTTAAAGGAATTTAACAAATGAAAAGGTGCTTAAAATTATTTCAAACCTGTACAGTTTTAATAGTTTTGGTCTTTATTTATGCCTGGGCAATTAAAATTGAGGCCTTAAAAAGTGATGGGGGGCGCTTATAGGGACATGGGTGCTTATTGGGTCGAATACGGTAAGTAAAATTATTTTAGTAACTGCTGCAAGCAGTACTGATTTTACTTGAAATTTCGCGATATTTCACTTTGCTATGATGGTTTTGACTATATTGGATTTCCTACTTTTGTTAATCTTCTGTCATGTAAGAAAGGCTCATTTTAAGCCACGATGTTTTTTTTAAACATGAAATATTTCTTAACAAGAATTTTATAAAATATTGATTTACAGCTAGTGTTTTATACCAGGGCTATAAAATATCATATAAAGATAGAACGGTGTTAGCAATGCTCTGTGGAATCATTTCTTTGAGTTTGTGAATGTCAGAAATGAAAGGCGGAGAAATAAAGCAACATTTGCCGACCTTGATGAAGGACCTCGGTTGGCTTCATCATTGTCGAACCACACCTGTGGATAAAGATGAAGTTGTACACTTATGTTATTTTATGGTAGGCTGAAATCCGGTCTTATCTTTTATTTTTCTCACTGAGTTTCTATACTAACATGGGTAACAATAGTAAGAAATATGTGAGGTCATTTTGTATGTTTAGATATAAAAACATTTGGATATCATGGTTGTAGTATAGAGAGAATTAAAGAAATACATTACGGGTGAAATACTGGTTTATCACGTAATATATACTCAGCCACAATACAATACAACCTTGTTATGAAATGGTACCAACTTAAAATCTGTTCGATGAGAAGACTAATTCAGACATTTCCTATTTTTCCTTTTTATGTTACAATAAAGTATTGTGAAATGAAAAAAAAAAAAAAATGAAAAAAAAAAACCCTGCTTTCTTGATAAAAAATTGAATGCCAATTTTAGAAACATGTTCAGTTATATATTGTAAAGGATGCAAACTGAAGGATTTTTGTTAAAAATATCGTAATTTCATGTTTGTGATAATTTATTTGCATTTTTGGTAAAATAATGTGAAAGCATGAAAGAAAACTGCCATTTCAAACAAGGATAAGAAGGATATGGATATTCTACCCTTGGGATCAGAAAACGTTTTAAAATCCTCAGCAAGGGTCCGGTATTACCTGGGATATTACTAAAAAAAATTAAAAAAAAATTATGCTTTTACCCTCGGGTAGAATATGCTTATTTCTTTAGTATCTACATAGGGAAGAGTCTTATAAGAATAGCAATGATAATGTTTTAGTATTTTGGAAGTCTCCAGTATAGGAACAAAAGATTCGGGACAGATGGAAGATCAGGGAAATGGTTACTGGGTTTTAGTAAATTATAAATGCTGATGGTTACCATGTGTTTGTGTGTAGGGGATGTGTTGGTGATTAGAGCTGGCATATGTACCTCATCTACAGGGTGTTCATGGGGAGGGGTAGTAAAGGGGAGAGGGGGAAGGGAAAAAAGGGTGGTCAGGGGGGAGCAGTAAAAAAATGTTCAGGGGGAGGGGTAAAAAAGAGGTGTTCAGGGGGGGGGGGAGAGGTAAAAAAAATGGTGTTCAGGAGGGAGGGATGTTCAGGGAGGAGGTGTGTTCAGGAGGATGGGGAAAAAGGGTGTTTAGGGGGGAGGGTGTGTTCAGGGGGGAGAGGTAAAAAAAGGGTGTTCAGGGGAGAGGGGGTGTTCAGAAGGGTGTGTCAGGGGAAGGGGGTCAGGGGGAGGGTGTTGGGGGGAGGGGGTTTCAGGGGAGGGTGTTCAGGGGGAGGGGGGTGTTCAGGGGGGAGGGTGTGTTCAGGGGAGAGGGTGGTGATCAGGGGAGAAGGGGTGTTCAGGGGACAGGGAGGTGTTCAGGGGAGAGGGAGGTGTTCAGGGGAGAGGGGTGTTCAGGGGGGAGAGGTAAACAAAGTATTTTCAGGGGTGAGGGGTAAAAAAGGGGTGTTCAGGGTGGGGAGGGGTTGTTAAAGGTGTTTAGGGGGAAGGGTGTGTTTAGGGGGAGGGGAAAAAGGGTGTTCAGGGGGTAGGGATAAAAAGAAAGCTGTTCAGGGTGGGGAGGGGTTGTTGAAAAGTGTTTAGGGGGGAGGGGATAAAGGTAAAAAAGGATGTACAAAGTTTAGGGATATTTACTGTGAGGTATATTTATACTGTACACAGTTTAGGGATATTTACTGTGAGGTATATTTATACTGTACACAGTTTAGAGATATTTACTGTGAGGTATATTTATACTGTACACAGTTTAGGGATATTTACTGTGAGGTATATTTATACTGTACAAAGTTTAGGGATATTTACTGTGAGGTATATTTATACTGTACAGTAGGGATATTTACTGTGATGTATATTTATACTGTACAAAGTTTAGGGATATTTACTCTAAGTGAGGTATATTTATTCTGTACACAGTTTAGGGATATTTACTGTGAGGTATATTTATACTGTACACTAGGGATATTTTCTGTGAGGTATATTTATACTGTACAAAGTTTAGGAATATTTACTGTAAGTGAGGTATATTTATACTGTACACTAGGGATATTTACTGTGATGTATATTTATACTGTACAAAGTTTAGGGATATTTACTGTAAGTGAGGTATATTTAAACTGTACACAGTTTAGGGATATTTACTGTAAGTGAGGTGTATTTATACTGTACAAAGCTTAGGGATATTTACTGTGAGGTATATTTATACTGTACAAAGTTTTGGAATATTTACTCTAAATGAGGTATATTTATACTGTACAAAGTTTAGGGATATTTTCTGTAAGGTATATTTATACTGTACACAGTTTAAGGATATTTACTCTAAGTGAGGTACTGGTTGAGCTGATAGCCAGACCCTGCAGCTTTCACATCTGGTTATTATCACTACTGGAGCAGGCCTTGAGGTACTGTGGATCTAATTACCTGTTAGAGGAGTGGGGGTATGGGAAAGCCAGAGGAGGGGGGGGGTATGGGAAACCCAGAGGGGGATCAGTCCACAATGACCCCCATACCTTGTCCTAAAACTGACAAGGTTGAGTTTGGTGAATGGGCTTACAGTGTTTTAAGATGAGGAATATCTATTTATAGACATTACTGACTAAAAGACAATGTGATTGTATGTGTTATTTATCCATTCCGACCTGCAGCTGAAATGTTCTATTGTATTTGTTATTTATCCATTCCGACCTGCAGCTGAAATGTTCTATATCTATTGATAAGTCGAGATATCAAAACTTAAAATCACTTGTATTCAACCCAAGATTAATATGAAAAATTGACTTCTTTTATATTCCTGTGTCTCCTGAAAGTGAATTAATTACAATTGAAAGGAAAACTGTTTATGTAATTGTATGATCTTAGTAGACCTGGCTTTGATTCCTCGGAACAAAAGTTTTTCTCCTTCTTGATAATTAACCTTTATGAAAAATTATGATTTAAGTGGTTTCGAGAAATCTGAGTCTGAAGGCTTATTTTTGAAACATTTTTGATGCTAAGAAAATCTTTTATAGATTCCTGCACTTCCTTACTCTATAGTGGACTGGTGGATTTGTAATACCACATGTAGGGCTAGACTAATCACTCCCAGACCTGCTACATATCCTGGGCTATGTAAACAAAGGCTAGAACCTTACCCCCCTACAGGGTGTTGGTGGACAAACCCACTCCCCCTACAATGCTATAATGGGTCGGCCTGCCAAACCTGGCCATGTGGTTGTGTGCTGGGGAAGAGTTTGGCTGGCGGCCCAGATTGCCCTAACTTTTTGGAATTGTACATAAAAAAAGAGTGTTGGTTATCATAGAGAAGGTGCGATCTGGTTTGAATTGTTGAGAACGCGGGACCCGAGTGTTTTCTATCTTAACAGATCTGGGATATTACTATCATAGCATTACAACATTGGGAATAGCTTCAACACTTGGCTAAGTGTGTTATCCTGCTGACTGTGGATCAGAGAGTTGTTTTAATTGTTGATTCTACTGTGGATGGTTATTGTGGAAGACCAGTGTCGTGGTGGATCGTCTTGGTTTGTGTGGCAGTGTGGTAGCCATTAGCCTACATGTGTAGACTACTACACTGGAACGCATTCCCGTTGTCTCCTGTCTGATCATTGCCACCAGGTGGAGCCACCATGTTTTACTTCCCCAGGCCACTTCGCCCTGCACCCCAGTCTGTCTCACAGGTGCGTTTTATTGGGAGTTTGTAAACAATTACTGATATCTGTGTTACCATTGATGAATTGATTATGTTGAAGCCTGTACCAGTGTTATACAGATAGTTACACTGTGTCATTAATTATAGGTGTAAATAGCATCTAAACACCTGTATATAATGAACACCTGTACATATAGACACCTATATATAGTGTACACCTGTACACACAGACACTTGTTAAGTTGTACTTAATGTACACCTGTACATAGACACCTGTATATAATGAACACCTGTACACAGACACCTGTATATAATGTACACCTGTACATAGACACCTGTATATAATGAACACCTGTACATATAGACACCTATATATAATGTACACCTGTACACAGACACCTGTATATAATGTACACCTGTACACAGACACCTGTATATAATGTACACCTATACATAGACACCTGTATAAAATGTACACCTGTACACAGACACCTGTATATAATGTACATCTGTACACAGACACCTGTATATAAAGTACACCTGTACACAGACACTTGTTAAGTTGTACTTAATGTACACCTGTACCCAGACACTTGTATATAATGTACACCTATACATAGACACCTGTATAAAATGTACACCTGTACACAGACACCTGTGTGTAATGTACACCTGTACACAGACACTTGTTAAGTTGTACTTAATGTACACCTGTACACAGACACCTGTATATAATGTACACCTGTACATAGACACCTGTATATAATGTACACCTGTACACAGACACCTGTACATATAGACACCTATATATAATGTACACCTGTACACAGACACCTGTATATAATGTACACCTGTACACAGACACCTGTATATAATGTACATCTGTACACAGACACCTGTATATAAAGTACACCTGTACACAGACACTTGTTAAGTTGTACTTAATGTACACCTGTACCCAGACACTTGTATATAATGTACACCTATACATAGACACCTGTATAAAATGTACACCTGTACACAGACACCTGTGTGTAATGTACACCTGTACACAGACACTTGTTAAGTTGTACTTAATGTACACCTGTACACAGACACCTGTATATAATGTACACCTATACATAGACACCTGTATAAAATGTACACCTGTACACAGACACCTGTGTGTAATGTACACCTGTACACAGACACCTGTATATAATGTATACCTGTACAAAGACACTTGTTAAGTTGTACTTAATGTACACCTGTACACAGACACCTGTATATAATGTACACCTGTACATAGACACCTGTATAAAATGTACACCTGTACATAGACCCGTTTATAATGTACACCTGTACATGGACACCTGTATATAATGAACACCTGTACATAGACACCTGTTTATAATGTACACCTGTACACAGACACCTGTATACAATGTACACCTGTATATTATGTACACCTGTATAAAATGTACACCTGTACATAGACACGTTTACAATGTACACCTGTACATAGACACCTGTATGTACACCTGTACATAGACACCTGTATATAATGTACACCTGTACACAGACACCTGTATACAATGTACACCTGTATATTATGTACACCTGTACAAATCACGCAATTCTCACCTGTCTAGGTCTTCTAACGTTTGGTTCAGCTTCGATGTTGTCATCTCATTGCCATATAAGAATGATATGATGTATGTAACTGATATTAAATATATTGTATCATATTGTGTTTTATGACGTATATCAAAGAGATCATGTATTGAAGTATATAATGTATTGTAATATGGAAGTTTTAGGTTCACAGCATGTTGTTTAAAATATAATAATTTCTGTATGTGTGTCTGACTGATTCACCCCTAAAAATTCATAATGAACCATTCCAGTGTTTGAACTGGAAGAGTTCAAATGTGTCTTCAGGGTTGAGTGAGATATAGAAATGTTCATGTGTATATGTGTGTTTTGGGAAATATCTAATGCTCGCTCCAAAGGGGATGTAATAGGTAAATGCAATTAGATTTGGGAGTGAAAAATGAAATATGAATGGCCTAGAGTTTGGGAGGAGATAATGGGAGCCAGCTGTAGGGCCATGTGTGAGGGATCTTACTGGAGGAGGGGGAGGTAACTCTTAGGGACTGTGTGTCAGGGAGGGGGCAATCTAAACCTGGCATCAATTTATATGGCAAGAAAATTGAAGTGAGGAAATGTGGAGTAGATTTGGTTTAGCTGTTAATGATGGAACGTGATACTTTGGAATCTTTAAGTTCTGGCATAACACACTCTGTAGGCTCTACTACTCTACAGTTTACTAAAAGCATATATTCTTGTCTGGCTGGTAGATCAGGAGGTACAAATGTTTTGTAAACTTGTGTTAGAGTCTGTACAAAAAGTTTTGAAAACTTGTGCTAGAGTCTGTACAAAAAGTTTTGTAAACTTGTGTTAGAGTCTGCACAAAAAGTTTTGTAAACTTGTGCTAGAGTCTGTACAAAAAGTTTTGTGAACTTGTGTTAGAGTCTGCACAAAAAGTTTTGTTAACTTGTGTTAGAGTCTGTACAAAAAGTTTTGTTAACTTGTGTTAGCGTCTGTACATGAAGTTTTGTAAACTTATGTTAAAGTGTATAAAAAGTCCATAAATTATGCTAGGCCATACAAAGATAAGTTTGGTGTAGAGGCCTTATGTAAAAGATTTTATGCTGTCTTCGTGAAAGCAAATGACATAGACTTCACTGTCATAGCCTATGCAGATTTGCCAATTCCTTTCTTGCTTAGATATCCAGGTCAAGGGTCAAGGTTATTGTCTCTAAATGCAAAATTAATTTCCATACAATAAATAAAATTTTCTTGTGTCAAAAAGCTCAAATGTTTGATGATCCTTCTTACATTGTTAAAATCAGATGATCAAGATTCAAACTGGAGAGAGAAAGTTGGAAGTATTAGTTAATGCGATTTGTTTTTGTAACCATTGGTCAACCAGCAGGACCACAAAAGCCTATTCAGGACTGTTCGTCTGAAAAGCATACAGTGGTCCCTGTATATAAGACCAGTCCACCAAGAGACCACACTCCCTCATAAGACCAGTGTCATGTACATTACGATAGTTATATGAATTTTACCTCCCGGGAGAGACCACTTCTATTATCCCACCACTTTTTCATTCCCCAAGGGTGGTCTGATGATGGAGGGACCACTGTATATCCATGTAATTGTATGGGTACAGATTTTCACTTGTCTTTATCAATACTTGTGGATTTCATTATGTGATCAGCATCATCTTGGATCCTCATTAAAATAATAACAAATCAATGCTCAGCTAATCCAAACAAATGTCCATAGTCGAGCTCCCATTCAACTCAGCTATCACCAAGTCATGGGGAATGTTAGGAAATATTTCAGTCTGATGACTTTGGATAATGAAAGTTTGATAGATATAAGTGTGGATGGTGGAGAACCTTGTCTGGTTTTGGTAGGCAGAGGTCTTGAGGGTGGGGATAAGGAGTGGCTGAGTAAAGCTAAGGCTAGGGTCTGGATTGGAGCTTTGAGGTGCCTAGAAGGTGGGGATGAGGAATGGCTGAGTAAAGCTAAGGCTAGGGTCTGGATTGGAGCATTTAGGTGCCTGGAAGGTGAAAACCTTGGGGTGGGGATGAGGAAGGGCTGAGTAAAGCTAAGGCTAGGGTCTTGATTGGAGCTTTGAGGTGCCTGGAAGGTGGGGACCTTGGGGTGGGGATGAGGAATGGCTGAGTAAAGCTAAGGCTAGGGTCTGGATTGGAGCTTTGAGGTGCCTGTAGGGTAGGTATCTTGAGGTATATGGGCTCCTACAAAGGTTTGAAAGCGGTGGGAGACAGACAGGTTTAGACGGTGAATACTTTGATAATTGAGGGTGTAGCTGAATAATGCTAGGGCAGGTTCAGGATGGGGGAAAGACGACTTCTACAGGGGGTACCTTGAGATAGGGCTCCTGGATAATTGGTGAGGGAGAGGCTGAATATAGGGCAAGTGGGGACTTAGAGAGGTGGGATCTGGATTAGGGCTTTGAGAGGTGGGGGGTCTGAATAAGGGAGAAGCCAGGAACACAGGTGGTATATACAGCAGTTTATGTGGCGGTGAGATCAGATGCTAGCTAGCTGTGGGGAGGTTCACACACACACACAGACATTCACTGGTGTTAAACATTGAGGAACATTTTATAGTGTCATTGTCCACTGTCGGATAGTACTATAGGAAGTCTTAATCGTGGTGGTCAAGGCAGGTCCAATGGTCAAGGCAGGTCCAATGGTCAAACAGGACAAGCCTTAGCTGAGAAGTTTGGCAAAAATGCAGGAAATGTGAGAAAAAGAGAACAGGGAGTTTTGCAAGTTGGGAATTTTTACGTAGAGAAGTTTGATGAAAGGTGCTGAACTCCTTGAAATATTAGAGGAAAAAGAAAAATTTGTACACGGTCACCAGATGTGTATGGAAAGTCGTGGATTCTTAGGAAATTAGTTGGGCACTAGATAACGTACGTCCTGCTTGTAATAGAGATATTCTCTCTTCTTGTGAAAAAATAGGACGAAAACAAATCAAATGTTGGGTTGTTTGAAAGGATTTGAGTTTTGATAATTCAGTGTCAGAACTGGAGATTCTGTGATATTCTGTGATATTGTGACCAAAGTTTATTGGGATGTGGACATGTCCTAAAGGTTGAGTGAATACAGTTTCTTACGGGCAGTCAATCTGAAATGTTACCGGATTCTGTCGAGAGTTGGAAATACGTCTGTGGAAACTAGCAGATTTAGGAACTTCATGTTCAAAACTGTTTCTGGAGAGTTCATCAAAACTTCAAGGTGGATCCCAACGCACGAGATTCCTATTACAGGGTGTACCGCCCCTACCCAAACATGTACCCGCCCCTGGGGCTGTGTCTACCCACGAAAGTCGTAAGTATGACAGGGTGTACCCGTCCCTACCCAAATATGTGCCGGCCCCTGGGGCTGTGTCTACCCACAAAAGTCTGAAGTATGACAGGGTGTACCCGTCCCTACCCAGACATGTGCCCGCCCCTGGGGCTGTGTCCATCCACGAAAGTCGTAAGTATGACAGGGTGTACCCGTCCCTTCCCAAACATGTGCCCACCCCTGGGGCTGTGTCTACCCACCTTAACCATAAATTCTTTACAGTATTACAGGACTGTTAATAATGACTGTCCAGTAACTCAGCCACTTTGACGTATAGGCGGAGAGCTAGTGGTAAAATGTAAGACACCTTTATCACTCAGCCACTGTGACCCAGAGGTGGAGGGCTAGTGGTAAAACGTCAGACACCTTAACCACTCAGCCACTGTGACCTATAGGCGGAGAGCTAGTGGTAGAATGTCAGACACCTTTACCACTCAACCACTTTGACCCAGAGGTGGAGGGCTAGTGGTAAAATGTCAGACACCTTAACCACTCAACCACTTTGACCCAGAGGCGGAGAGCTAGTGGTAGAATGTCAGACACCTTAACCACTCAGCAACTTTGACCCAGAGGTGGAGGGCTAGTGTTAGAATGTCAGACACCTTAACCATTCAGCCATTGTGACCCAGAGGCGGAGAGCTAGTGGTAGAATGTCAGACACCTTAACCACTCAGCAACTTTGACCCAGAGGCGGAGAGCTAGTGGTAGAATGTCAGACACCTTAACCACTCAGCAACTTTGACCCAGAGGTGGAGGGCTAGTGTTAGAATGTCAGACACCTTAACCATTCAGCCATTGTGACCCAGAGGTGGAGGGCTAGTGGTAGAATGTCAGACACCGTAACCATTCAGCCATTGTGACCCAGAGGTGGAGGGCTAGTGGTAGATGTTGAACACTTTAACCATTCAGCTACTACTGCAGAGCTCTGCCAGTATTTGCCATGAGAGATACATAGAATACTGGCAGCTTTAACCAGTGAATGTCAGTTGGGAGAATTCAGACAAACATACAATATTTATTTTAATTTGACATGTTTATTTTGATAATACATGTATCTTTCATTGCTTCAACATAAAAATCAAGCCTAAAGTCAACACCCCCATTGTTGTCACTTATGACAGACTTGGTGGGATTTTTCCACGATTATACAATACATGGTATAATACCCATACAATGCATTATCAGGCCTCTATTGAAACCGTCCTTTCTTTTTCATCCCATTTCATCATTCACCCCAGAAGGCACATTTAAACTCTTCCAAGTCAGAGGCTGGGACAGTTCATTATGGATTTTTAGGGGTGAATGAGTTGCTAGGCGCTATTTTGGGATGTAGAAAAGCCAGAATAAATATGAAAATATTCAGTTGTCATTTGTTTGCTTTTTGACCAATTAACAATCAGTCATTAAAGATGCTCCATCGCCGACAAATGATATTTTTTCACTATCAAAAACAGGAGAAGACGATTTAGTATTTTTCTTCACTTAGAAAATTACTTACTTTACACCACTACCAACATTGAAAAGTATGAGACTCTAATTTTACTTCAAGTTAAAATATGAAAAATAATTAATTGCATCCCAAAAAAATTCTGTGGCACTATATCCTATATTGAATGAGTACTGAAAATGAAGTTCTGATTGCGCATGAACCAAAGGCAAAATAAATTATCTTATATTATTTTTTGTGTTAATTAGACATATATATATACACAATAATACTCCAATTATTGTTAAAAAAAATGAATATCATTTATGCTATGTCAAATGGAGCATCTTTAAAGGATATGTCAGATTTGTTGGTGGAAGAAAGCCAGAGTACCCAAAGAAAAACCACAGACCAACAGTCAGTACCTGTCAACTACCCCACATGGGATTCTAATTTGAAACTTGGTGATACTGCGGCAGAATTTAAGAACCTAATTGATACAGATCCAATATTTGATAATCAGTCTAACAACTTAAACTTTAAAATTTGACTTAGATGAACATTGTGAAGCTGTGGGAGCAGAAGTGGCCTTCTGTTTTGAGATATTTAGCTGGTTGTAGGACTTATTTTAGGGGTTGTGTTATAATGGGGTTTGAATGCTTTGACAACCTATTTCAAGGTCAAAGGGGAGAGAGGATACAAAAAGTGATGCTGATTATAAGTATTAAGAGCTGCTGGAGGAAAGACATTGAGAAAAGCTGACAGGGGAGCTACATGAATACTGTAATATCGGGGTATATTATACTATAGTGTTATGATGCCTGCAGAGTTACATAATCACAGCCTAATCCTACCAATCTGTTACTTATTGAAATCAAAGAGATTCCTCCCACTCTACAGCCTCTGGCCTAACCCAACACTCATTACAAATAGTCTCTCTCCTTCAAAATATTTCATATTCCTAACACCCTCTCACCCCCATATGTAAACATTGGACTTGTCTTCTGACTGATATGGGTGAGTTCATGTTTCTGCAGGGGGAGGAAGGGTGGAGTTGCATCAATTGGCATGTAAATAAAGCAGAGAAATAAATTTCTTCAAAGGAAATGGTTTATGCATTGCAAGGGAAGACATATTCTCCATGTATTTATATGTAAATTCAGGGTTATAGATGTGATGATTGGAATGGTGAGAGAAATGTATTAAACGGATCAGGGCAATGCTAAAATTATAAATAGATACATATCGTTGATAAACAATTGCTTTGGACAAAAAAAAAAATAATCGTGCTTGTCTATAAGCTGAATCGGCTTTACATGAGTGTTTTTGTTTCTTTTGAGTTACACCTGGATCTTGGTATCCTTGGAAAACCTATTTAAGATTTCTAGATAATTGTGCATGGAATTTGACCATTGTATTTGAGATTTAAAAAAAATTGATGACAAGGCGTTCTCTGTAGAGGAATCTACTAAAAGTATGCAAATGGTGAAAATAATCATTAAGTTAAAAAAAAAATCAGAATGTCCTTGAATGGAAGAATCTTCTTAAGTCATAAATGACAGTGAAGATTCTGCTGTCAAAGCATGAAGAATATAACATTATAAGTACAAGACATAATAACAAATGTTTGTATAAGTTTACCTGGCAGTCAATTTGGATTTGTTAGGCACTTTCAATGTCTGTCTCTGAATATGTATTTGATTAACTAAATTTGTAATAAGGAAGGAAAGGGTTGTCGTGTGTTTTTCACTGTTGATGAATTCATGTGGTGTTGATACAGAAATGTATATCAATACCATCGTGTTATATAATGAATTCATGTGGTGTTCATACAGAAATGAATGTCAAATACCATCGGAAATGTTATATAATGTATTAATGTGATGTTCATGCAGAAATGAATATCAAATATGATTGGTAGCATTATATTATGTATTCATGTGATGTTCATACAGAAATGAATATCAAATATGATTGGTAACATTATATTATGTATTCATGTGATGTTCATGCAGAAATGAATGTCAAATATCATTGGTAACATTATGTAATATATTCATGTGATGTTCATGCTGAAATGAATGTCATGCCATTGGTTATGTTATATAGAGTACAAATGGAAAAGTGAACCGAGTATGATATCCAATTGTTTTGTATTTTGTAGGTGTACCCTCCACAGAGTCCAGACGACTATGGACAAGAGTCGCCGAACCGTTACACATCCCCCAAACCTTCATACGGAGACAACTTTTACATGGGAGGTAACTCATCTTGATGTTTTTCTTTCACTTCTGGTATCAATTGTATCAACATTTGAGTTTACAAAATAAATTATATCCAATTGTCCTGAAATTTGGTCAAGTTGTTCTTGGCAATAGTAAGATCATATAGACTGGAGAATTATTTCAATAAGTTTAGGTAGTTATTGGTCTAAGAGCTCAGAAATTAGGCAGACTTTGATGATCGATTCTAGTAGTACTGGTCAGGATTCTTTAGCATCTATCAGGGCACCATAGACAGAGTAAAAAAATAATTTACCAGGTTCTACTATCTTTGTGGTGAAAACTCCAAATGTTGGTTCACATTATCATTACATACATATTATCAATCTTATGGAGAAATATTTGTCCTGTTAATATTTTTGGACTTCAATATAATATAGGGGAGACAGATTTTAGGCGTATTTCTTGTTAGCAATACTTAAAACTATTTAGTTGTAAAACATACTTTAATCACCTGTATACCAAGTACAGTGGGACTTTATTGAGTCCTTTACCCAGCACCAAACAATGACATTTGTTTTTCAGATCCGTCGCCGCATGGTGCGTCTGATCCCTGGTCCTCCAACAACGGCCTGCCTACATCTACATACCCTGCGTCCATGTTGCCAGGCAACACACAGTACTCACAGGCACCTTCATACTCAGCCATCCATCATCCCCACGACATGGTAAGTCCCCAAAGCGACCATCCACCATCCCCATGACATGGTAAGTCCCCAACGCGACCATTCACCATCCCCACGACATGGTAAGTCCCCAACGCGACCATCTACCATCCCCATGACATGGTAAGTCCCCCACCCGACCATCCACCATTCCCAGGACATGGTAAGTCCCCCACCCGACCATCCACCATCCCCACGACATAGTAAGTCCCCAACGCAACATAAATCATCCCCATGATAAGGCAAGTCCCTCACCCGACCATCCACCATCCCCACGACATGGTAAGTCCCCAATGCGACCATCCATCATCCCTACGGCATGGTAAATCCCCCACCTGACCATTTACATATGTTTCATGTCATATTGTGTTGTTTGTCATCCAAATCAGAAAAGGTTTGTTGAACTTTTTCCTGTTTTCCATCTGTAACTAGCATTGTATAGTCAGTTGTGATCTGGTTAACACTCCAAACACACACAGACACAGCTAAACCCCTGACAGGCAGACCTGTGCCTAAGGGCCATGACCCTGGGGCCTGCCTCAGATTAGGGGCTGGTATAGCTGTCATGGTAGATGCATACCTCCTAATCCAGGGAAACTGATGTGTTGTTGCCATGGTTACTTGGTAATGGCTATTGCCATTGTTATCCACAGGTAGGGCTATTGTAAAAAAAAAAAAAATAGCTCAATAATTATCAAACCAGTTTTACTTGATATTTTAATAGATGCTGGGCTTTTCATTGTTCAAAATAGTAGAAAGTTTAAGAAACTTGAAGGTCATGCCTACCTTGCTTTCAATGTCAAAAAAAGCTAAACAATTAACTTATTTCTGATCTTATTAAGTTTTTGCACCAGAGCAGAATTTCCTGATGATGTCCAGAAGAAAGTTTTTGAAATAAAAGTGTAGGGGTCAGTTGGGGGGAGGGGGTTGATTTGATAGATGATTCAAAATTCTGGTGTAAAAACTCTTTAAACTTTTTCGATAAAACTCTTTAAACTCTTTCAGGAGGTATTGGAAATTTATACTGCTGTGCAGATATTATGTTTGTGAAATTCTCCCATAAAACTGGCAACGGTTGCCCTACTCCCCCCTCCCCCAATCTCTGGGCCAATAAAGATACTGTCAGTAAAATCTGTACATGTTTTACCATAGACTGTGATTGATAGAGATAGGAAGGTGTTGCCTAGTAGTGATGGAAGGAAGATAGGAGGGACAAGGATGGAAGGAAGATATGGGGAGGGGGGGGCAATAATGGGAGGAAGATGGGGACAGTGGGAAGAGAGACAAAGATGGAAGGAAGATAGGGGAGAGGGACAAAGATGGAAGGAAGATAGGGGAGAGGGACAAAGATGGAAGGAAGATAGGGGAGAGGGACAAGGATGGAAGGAAGATAGGAGGGACAAGGATGGAAAGGAAAATAGGAAGGACAAGGATGGAAGGAAGATAGGGGGCAAGGATGGAAAGGAAGAGAGGAGGGAGAAGGATGGAAGGAAGATAGCAGGGGCAAGGATAGAGGGAAGATAGGGGGGTAAGGATAGAGGGAAGATAGGGATGGGTTCAAGGATGGAAAGGAAGATAGGAGGGGCAAGGATGGAAGGAAGATAGGGGAGAGGGACATGGATGGAAGGAAGATATAGGAGGGACAAGGATGGAAGGAAGATAGAGGTGGGGGAAAGGATGGATGGAAGATAGGGGTTGGGGCAAAGATGGAAGGAAGAGAGTAGGGACAAGGATGGAAGGAAGATAGGGGTGGGTATATAGGGGCGGTGGGAAGGAGACATAAAATTACCAGAGACATTAGATAGAGAGATTGAACATTTTCATTTGTAACAATTAATAATAATAGAGAGAAGGACTAAAGAGGAGAATTATACAATAGCTCTATAAAGGCAGATGGCACCAGTTAGAAAGAATAGAAGGCAAGAAAAATTGATGAATAAAGAATAATTCAATCTTGCTTGTAACGAAAATTATCATTGGCTTAAAAATGTCCTTTATCAAACCATATATGAAAATAATGGCGTCAAGTTAAATCTTTTGTTGTATTGGATTTTGATTAATTGAATGAAATCAAAACGCAAAATAAATTGAAGACAGATAGGAAATGAAAGGTTGTATGTAGAGAAAGAAAGAGAAAGAGATGAAGGAGGGGGGGGGGAGTTACAGCCGCCAGACTTGATTAGTTCCATCTGTACATTCCTGAATGGGTGGTGGAGAACCCATAAAAAAAAACAAGTATAAAATTTGAGAAGCAGGAAATAAAGGTCACCATGGTTACTTCACCTGCCACCACTGATGAAGAATGATGTCATGGTTGCTATGGAAACTAGAATTTGAACATGGATGCTATGATTGAATTGCAAACAGGAAATACTGTGTGTATGTATGTTGGCTTGGAGCCAAGGCAGTCCTATTAATGAGAGCAAGATGTTTTACAGGCTTAATGTTTGATATCTGCATTGTCAACTTAACAGATATGTCTGGTATCTTGTCTTTGTTTTACCAGTCATGTATGGTCAACTTAACAGATATATCTGGTATCTTGTCTTTGTTTTATCAGTCATGTATGGTCAACTCAACAGATATGTCTGGTATCTTGTCTTTTGTTTTATCAGTCATGTATGGTCAACTTAACAGATATGTCTGGTATCTTGTCTTTGTTTTATCAGTCATGTATGGTCAACTTAACAGATATGTCTGGTATCAAGTATTTCGTTTTACCAGTCATGTATGGTCAACTTAACAGATATGTCTAGTATCAAGTATTTCGTTTTACAAGTTATATAGACAGGTCTTAATCTGTTATATATAGAGGTCTCCATAATAGACAGGTGTCCATTATAAAGAGGTCTCCTGTACAGACAGGTGTCCATTATATGGAATTACCCTTTATAGGCTGGCATGTATCTGTTAAATAGAGGTCTCCTGTATAGACAGGTGTCTGTTAAATAGAGGTCTCCTGTATAGACAGGTGTCTGTTATATGGAGGTACCCTGTATAGACAGGTATCTGTTAAATAGAGGTCTCCTGTATAGACAGGTATCTGTTAAATAGAGGTCTCCTGTAAAGACATGTGTCTGTTAAATAGAGGTCTCCTGTATAGACAGGTGTCTGTTAAATAGAGGTCTCCTGTAAAGACATGTGTCTGTTAAATAGAGGGTTCTTGTATAGACAGGTATCTGTTATATGGAGGTACCCTGCCATTGATAACTGTACAGTTTTAGTGAGAGGTGGTTATGTTGGTATATTTACTCCTTGTGATATACATTGAACATGTGCTAGCTTCTCCATGTCAGATGGGCTCAATTAGCTTAATCCCTTCTCCAGATTTCTCCCCAGAATGTTAACCCATTACACCTGCTTTGTATATGGCATCTAATCCCAGTAAATGTGAGCAACTACAGAATGATATCGCTTCTGTTTTCAATTCACAATTAATTTAGGCTTGTAATTTTTGGTAAAGACAAGTGAGGTACTCTAACAGAGAAGAAATTCTAATGTGATCTAAAAATAGAATCCATACATATATGTTGATTTTTTTTCTTTTTTTTTCTTAAGTTATTGCCAATAGACTTCAAGCATTTGGATTATGTGATCTAAAAATAGAATCCATACATAGATGTTGATTTTCATTCTTCAAGTTATTGTTATAGACTAAAAGCATTTGGATTATGTGATCTGAAAATAGAGTTCATTCATAGATGTTGAATTTCATTCCTTAAGTTATTGCCCATAGACTAAAAGCATTTGGATTATGTGATCTGAAAATAGAATTCATTCATAGATGTTGAATTTCATTTAAGTTATTGCCATTAGACTAAAAGCATTTGGATTATGAAGTAAATCTGTATGTCTCAATAGTCTATTTTTCATAGATATTGAGAATTTCTACAGATGTAAACTTCTGTCAACATCTGATATTCTTTCATGTTAGATTTTCTTTTGTAATTTTGTGATCAAAGTAAATTCATGAAAGTTTGTCGCTGAAAATTAAAATTTATATTGTTTATAAATATTGATGAAAAATTTCGTTCAATTTTTAATCTCTGAATGTTGATCTTTGTATGTAATCTATAAAGAAAGATATATATTCCATTGACTATAAACAGACATTTAATAGTAAATGGTTTACCACCCAGATAATTGGCCTATTACCTGTAAATGATTTACCACCCAGATAACTTTTCCTATTACCTGTAAATGATTTACCACCAAGATAACTTTGCCTATTACCTGTAAATGGTTTACCACCCAGACAACTCTGCCTATTACCTGTGATACTGTATCATGTCTGTTGTTTTTCAGGGCTACCCCACCATATCAATGGCCCAGGATAGCATGTTATCATCAGGGTTACCTCCCATGTCAACGTTCCGCGGGGGCACGACAATGCCGCCTAGCTCATCTTCCTTCTCCTCCTCCTCGCCCTCCGTCAACGGTGACATGATGGGGGGCAGGGCCACACAAGGCCCCTCACAGACCGGTGACGCCCTCGGAAAGGCACTAGCATCTGTAAGTACCCTGATTCTTGTTCATCCCTGTATTTTCACTATGAACTATTCCATTCTTTGAACACGATGAGTTCAAATTTGTCCTCGGGTAAATCTGGTTCTTTCCACCAGTGAATGAGATAATGACTTATTTACCCTAAAATGTTTTTGTTTCAGTCTTGAAATAATTGAAAGTAAATTTCAAAAAGTTTAATCAAGTAAATTGAATTTGATGATGTCACTATATGATCAATGCTAGAGCATACTATATTTGAATGAGTTCATTAAGTGTTCAGGATTAAGAAATTCTGATTAATTCACTGACTGTTGTTCTCTGTTTACAGATATATTCTCCAACAGATCATACAAGCAGTAACTATGGCTCTAATTCCTCAACACCAGTATCTTCCCCACCCCCTATGTCAGGTGAGTTATCTCCCCTTTAATTTTTCAACACCAGTATCTTCCCCACACCCTATGTAAAGCAGGGCAAGAAACTTAGTTTGAAAACCACTTGCCCAAATTTAAGATTTCAGTCTAATTTTACCCAAAACAGGGTAATTAACATTAAAACTGGGCAAGTTTACACCAATTTTCACTTGCCCGGGAGCATATTTTACTGGTCTCAGCCCATCGGACCTGGGATATTTTTTGCCCTGGTAAAGTGAGTTATCCCCCCTTTAATTCAAAATCAATGTCTTTCACACCCACTATGTCAGGTGAGTTATCTCCCCTTTAATTCCTCAATATCAAGGTAAGGTGAGTTATCTCCTTTCTCTAATCAATGTGTATTTGGCTTAAGTCGTCATGGGTTATCTCCCTTCAATTTTTCTATAGTCCTTATTAATTTCATTTCAGTCCTCAATTCTGAGCAGGTTATCTCCCCATTTTGATGTGGAGTTGATTGACACCATTATTTGGTTACTGAAAACATGCTGATTTTAGCAGAAGTTTTATTTTAGCGCTTTTTGTGCTGTCTTTGAAGCGCTTATTCATGTCGAACTAGGTCCTTCTTTGTTGCCTCTGTATCAGTAGCTGAAAAATAACAATGCATCTAAATTATAAATTTGATTTTAATTAATAACAGTTCAATCTGAAATTTCTACTTGTGGTAGATTAATAGTGCAGTTTCTATGACTACAGGTGCAGCAAGCCAATGGCAGCGGCCGTCAGCACAAAGTTCTACCTCACCACACTTTGAAAGCGGCGGCAGCGGTGGTGGTACGAGCGGTGGCAGTGGTGCCACTGGCAGCAGCGGCCCCCTTCACAATCTGGTGAGTGTGGTGAGTAGTCTCCCCTTCAATTCTCAATGCGGTCCCTCCAAAACTTTTTTTTTTATTGTTGAAGTACACTTTCATGGCATGACATTTTATTGGAAGACATAAATTGTTGACATGCATTACATAGTTGCTACATACAAGAAGCAGGGGTTCCAGTATCAGGCGGTACTTTTTGACGGTTAAACCTGGCTGGTAAGTAATGTGACGGGTTTGTCGTGTGTTTGGACGTGTCCAGATGTAGTTAACATTAATGGTTATGTAACTATCCCAGGTGTGATACTCTACTCGAGGATACATCATCGTGTCTGCTTATGTCATCCTGTCGCTGCGAAATGTAAGCCTGCCGTGTAGAACAGGTCCTGACAAAGCCATCAGAGCTGGGCGATAACGTCTTCCACAGGCAGACACTGTGGTTTGATGGAAATCTCAGGCCTGCTAATGGGATAAGACACTGGATATAGATTCAACATGGAACTTGTTTTTCTCCCATAACTGGTGAACTGTTCAGCAGATTTGCCATGCTGGGTTTACTTAGAATTGATACAACAACATGCTCTCTATCACAAATCCTTTTGGACATAGCTGCCATGTGTCGGTTAATGTTGATGGTTCTGTTGGACACAAGCAATCTGTTAAGTAAAAAAATCTTATTGTGTTTCCAAATTCACAGTAATGAAATAGATCTTTGTATAGGTGAGGAAACTCTGGCATTCCCATAAATTTCATGTACATGGTCTGATGTAGATCTAATTTCTCCCAAAAATATATGAGGGTTAAGTTTGATCCAATTGAAATGAATTGAGGTAATATGATAATTTAGGGTGATCGGGTGGTGTAGTTAAGCCACTCATCTTTCACCTAGCCGGCCAGGGCTCAATTTCCGGCACGAACGTGAAAAGACCAGGGGTCACCTACCCGATCATGTGGGTTTTCTCTGGGCACTCTAGTTTCTTTCCACTCTAAGACCCCTCGTGTGCTTTCATTTGTGCCATCGAAAGTGATTTGTATAAGTTGTATAACTTTTAAAGTTTATATTTGGTTAATAATTTTAATGAGTAGCTTGATTGCTCCTAAATTAGTGTTTCTCACTAGTGTAACATACCCTTTCTATTACATGGACACACTAGAAAAAACACAAGAAAATCATATGCTAGCGATTTTAAAATTCAACTATTTCCTTATATTTCGCAGACAAAGCAATGTCCCTCAAAATCGTATAAATATCATCACCACGAAAATAGCCGGTATACGGTATTCCCACATTATGACAAGACAGTAGAAATTAAAGATGAAGGAATTGCAAATTTAGGAAATTACAGAATCGTAAAGATAGAAAATGAACATTGAAAGATAAAACGCTAAGTTCAGAGAGATAAACCAGGTTTTAGAAATTGAAGACGGCCTCAATCTGAGTATGTGTGTTTGAAGGTCGTTATGGTGATGTGTTGTAGAGTCGGATGGAGGACCGTATTGAGGATGCGATACACGTACTACGTCACCATGCAGAGATGCCAGGTATGCCTGGACACCCACAGGGGCTACCGTCCAACATGATGGGGTCAGGCTCACATTCCAACGGCATGATGGGAAACATGGGAGGCCTGTCGGGCCTTAGTGGTATGGCCAGCCACCTAGAATCACTGGTGAGTAGTCACGTTTAGTTTCCTTTGGTTTTATCTACTCTCAGGATTAGTAAGAATTTATGTTATTTATGAAAGAACTTGATACTCTCTGTAATAATTATGTATTTAAGATATGTACAGGGTTCGCACAGGCTTGAAAAGGCCTGGAATTTTGAGTGTCTGCCTTGAAAGGCCTTGAAATTGATATATGGCCTTGAAAGGCCTTGAAAAATGGTCGTATAGCCTTGAAAATATAATTATAGGCCTTGAATTTACTTAATCTATCACAGACACCTTCTAATTTTGGTGATTAATTGCAGAAAAATCGTTAAAAAAATCTTAACCCTTACATGTACCAAGCTTATCACGGCATATTGACAAGAAAATTAAAATGACGTTTGGGGAGTCTCTAGAATGTACCACCTGTTATCGATAAAATGATACTCGGAACACATCTGGTTTTATCACTATTTAATTAGAGAAGAATCAGGGTCTTCTGTGGGTTTGTTATTTATGAGGGGTTAACTGAGCTGGATCAGTCAGCATCACTAGCCGGCTACAAAAACATGGCGGAGAGCCTGGCTATAGTCAGCAGGTGAGGACAATAATGATGACTGCATTTTGATATTATATTAAATTCTGACAGTGAATTGGATTAGTTTAATGGTTTTCTTTAGATATTGTTCAAGGCAATTTATAGGTTAAAGATCGACAGTTTGAGATGGTAAAATCATAGTTAAATATCGGTATTTTGAGACGGTACAATCTTCAAAAGATTGGGACCTTCTTACAGATGTTGAGATAGGCTGAGGAGGGATGGTTATGAGTTAGATATAGCGATGTATGGGAAAGTAGAGGAATTGAAGCATCTGTAATGTCAATCTTGTTCTAGCAAATTAAAGTTATAACGAAAGACTAAGAGTATGGCTTTCTAGTTTTTATTTGACAATGATGTGATGGTTAGATTGAAATTTCTCAAATGATTTGTTCACTTAAAAATGTCTGAAAATTCATCAGATATCATCAATATAAAGGATTAATGTGAGAAGAATGAAAGAAACGTTTTTATTTCCTTGTCAATATGAAATTCTTATGCTTATAATATGGCTATAAATGCCTTGAATTGTATCATCAAAAGCCTTGAAAAGGCCTTGAAAAGCCTTGAATTTCATATCTTGATTTCTGTATGAACCTTGATGTAGTAAAGGGAGATAACTGCAGAGGGATAATTCTATATTTCAAACTGTATTTCATACATGTAGTAAAGGGAGATAATTGCAAAGGGAATATTCTGTATTTCAGACATGGAGTAAAGGGAGATAACTGCAAAGGGAATATTCTGTATTTCAGACATGGAGTAAAGGGCGATAACTTATAAGGAGTGATCATTCTGTAATTCAGACATGTAGTAAACCGAGATAACTTCAAAGGGATAATTCTGTATTTCAGACATGTAGTAAAGGGAGGTAACTTCAAAGGGATGATTCTGTATTTCGGACATGTAGTAAAGGGAGATAACTAAATATACACCTCTGTATTTCAGACAAGTAGCCACCATTCTATGAGTGAGAGCCGGTCGAGTACGTCGGACCCAGCCAAACCTATAGATGGTAGGTACCTCCTTCATATACTTGTCCATCAGAATAACGCTGTCCTAACGTATGCAGAATATAATACACCATGATATATTGATATTTGATCATTCATATTGACGGTGTATTGATGTCAGATCTATCTAAACACTAATATATGGAATATAGGATGAACCTTAACCCTTTACAACGAACAAAGCTTTAATTTTAAGACTAAAATGCCGAAAAAAGTATATTGATTATTTGAAGTTTTATAGATCAACTAAAGATCAACTAAAAAATTTTGCCCCATTGCAATGAACAAAGTTTTAATTTTAAGACGAAAACAGCGAAAAAAGTATATTGATTATTTGAAGTTTTATAGATCAACTAAAAATTTTGCCCCATTGCAACGAACAAAGTATTAATTTTAAGACTGAAAACGACAAAAAAAGTATATTGATTATTTGAAGTTTTATAGATCAACTAAAGATCAACAAATATTTTGCAATGAATTAATTTCCTATTTCATTCCTAATGATATTTTCAATTTGATTTAAATTCACAATTTAGACTTCTACAGTTCTAGAGTACATGTGTTTAGAATATTTTTGAGACAATTTTCATGATTTGTTATCCTGTGAAATACTCTAAAGTTAAATTGAATCTTTTAAAAACACACTATAACAGTTGTACCAGAGAACTGTGCAGTGGTTTTACAGTGAACATTTCTAACTATGACTATGACTGGTTTTAGTGCTGCGAGGCGAGAGTTCTGCTGATCCGGACCATGAGAATCTCAAATCGGAGTCTTTAGATAAGGCGGAGGGAGAATCTATGAAAAGTGAATGCAGCTCAGGGGGAGATAAATCTCAACTATCTCCCGGTAGTAGTACAACCACCACTGGTCCTCCGGCCAAGCGATCAAGGTAAGTAGATTGCAGCAGTCTTGTCTGTCAGGAGGAAAAAGGTGCTAGTTTCTTATTATCTTATTTCTGTGAAAAAGGATGATGAAAATGTGCTCATTTCTTATCGTCTAATTTCAATAGAAAAGGATAAGGAGTAAAATGGCTACAATTGGAATCTTGTTGAAAAATAGAATGATTATTGAAAAACTTCCTTTGATCTATAATCCAAAAGGTGCAAGGTACTTTAATTGAATTTCTTTTTCAACCTAATTAGAAAGGTTATGAGTTTTCATTTGACAAACTTTCGATTCTCAGTTGTGACATGACCATCTCTTTATTTGTAGAAGTAGTACTGAGCCTCCAGAAGAAGATGAATCTCCAGAGGCGAAGGCAGAAAGAGAGCGTGTACGACGCCAGGCTAACAATGCTAGGGAAAGGTGTGTAGTCGACAAGTTTTGTCCTATAACCAACTATCCATGACCAAGGGGGTTGTGCAGATTCTGTGAGCAGTCAACCATATCATATCAAATGTGACATGGTCTGGCGGTCTAATGGTGTGCATGGTCGAATATCCACAGCATGGCAAAGCAGTCAACCATGACAAAGTTTATTGTTGACTAGCTGTTGCATGTCTTGTGGTAATCGCCCAACCATGTACATTTGGTATCGTGGTCAAACGTGGCATGTCATGCGTAATGAGTTGGCCAACCATATTTTATTAGCTTCTGTTGTTTTTACAGCTTTAATTGATCCTCATAATGAATTTCTTAATCTTTTTATTGAAAATGTATTAACATTCAAAGAACTTTCTTCATTTTGTAGTGTACATATACAAGTTATCAAAAGATTATTAATTACTTGTAAAATTGTGATGTATTTGGCAGGTTTAACAAAATTTAAGAAATTCTCCTATTTTAACATGACCATATGGCCTTTGTACTAACTATCTATAAATCTTCAAACCTTTATCTAAAAGAACATGGTTGTGATAAAATAAAAATCTATTTGACATAAGGGTGATAATTTTAAACATTTTGGTAGATTTTATTGATCTTAATTTGTTTGAAGATTTGTATCAGATAGTATCTTTGTGTTATTTGGTATCCATATGTAATACTATGACTATTTGCTTGTAAAAGCAGATTTTTTACTATTTGACTGATAAATGTTACTAATTCCTTGCAATGTTTTGGACTGTTTCTTAGTAATGAAAGATTTTACATTTGACTTCTCTGTGATAAAATATTCAACATAATGATATTTGACTATTTCCCCGTTTGACTATTTCCCTGTAATATTTGACATTTCCCCATTTGACTATTTCCCTGTAATATATGACTATTTCCGGTAATATTTGACATTTCCCCATTTGACTATTTCCCTGTTTGACTATTTCCCAGTAATATGTGTCTACCCTGTAATATTTGACTGTTTCCCCATTTGACTGTTTCCCTGTAATGACCATTTCCCAGTAATACTTTACTATTTCCCTGTAATTCTTGACTATTTCCCAGTAATATTTGACTTCTTCCCTGTAATATTTGACTATTTCCCTGTAATATTTGACTATTTCCCTGTTATATTTGACTATTTCGCTGTTATATTTGACTATTTCCCTGTAATATTTGACTATTTCCCTGTTATATTTGACTATTTCCCTGTAATATTTGACTTTATCCCTGTAATATTTGATTATTTCCCTGTAATATTTGACTATTTTCCTGTTATATTTGACTATTTCCCTGAAATATTTGACTATGTCCCTGTTATATTTGACTATTTCCCTGTAATATTTGACTATTTCCCCGTTTGACTGTTTCCCTGTAATATTTGACTATTTCCCTGTAATATTTGACTATTTCCCTGTAATTTTTGACTATTTCCCTGTTATATTTGACTATTTCTCTGTAATATTTGACTATTTCCCTGTTATATGGTGATGTGCCTGTGAAGGCTGGCTGTTATACTGGTGTTGGTGGTGGTGTTGTTTATGACAGACTGTGTAAACTATATCTGTTTGGTTTTTAAAGTACCGATGAAGAAACTATGAGTAAAGCGAAACGCCGCCAAGCTAACAATGACCGAGAGAGGTTAGTATCAATTACACTCCGCCATCTTGTTTGTCCTCCTTCTTTCTCTCCATCTCATGGTTGTCCCATATCTCATTGTTTTGATCAGTAAACATTCAACAGCTGTCATTTGAGGATCAAAGGTCATGGTCTCTCAAAGGTCAAGGTCATATGACAGAAATTATATCAATCCTTTGATGTATAAATCAAATGGTTCTCACTGAAATAAGATAAATAACAGAACTATTTCAGTTGTAAATGGTAGTATGAAAAGTTCTAATGTATTTTCAGGGGTAAACGAGATGCATCATCAAAGTGTATGTGTCCCACTTGAACAAAATCATAGAATAAATGAGACCAGTGATATTGACTAGAAATGAAGAAAACACCAACAAGTCTTTACATTTGTAGCAAATATTGAAATGGTAATGGTCAAGCTGATGGTCAGTAGTCAAGGCCATGTTAATACTGTATCTAAACAAAAAAAACCATTGTCTCTAATAATCTTGATACGAATGTAAACAAAAGCATAAACAACCATGACATGAAGAGATATATCCTCTCTTTCTCTCTCTCTGTCAACCATGGAAGAGATCTTTCTCTCCTAATCTGGGGTTTGATCTCCCCTTCTCTCTCTCTCTCTCACTCTCTCTGGAGCAGTTGCAGACTTCTGCGACCCTTATCAATGTTGTTTTTGGAGAGTCTTTTGTGGATACTGGCAGTGAACAAATAAGGTCTTTTCAGATTTACCCCAGGTACACCTGTTACATTCAGCCCAAGGTACACCTGTTACATTTGGCCCAAGGTAGGCCAGGTAAATTCGGCCCAATGTAGGCCATGTAAATTCGGCCCAAGGAAGTGTAGATTTATCAGATTTGGCCCCATGAAGGTCAGTTACGCGGTCCAAAGTAGGCTAGCTCAAATTAGGCCTCTGTCATGCTTTCTCCGATTCAGTCCAAGATAGACCACTTCAACTTTGAACTTTGTATCTCGGGTCAGATTGACCTTGGTAGGTCTGGTCAGATTTGACCTTGGTAGCTCTGGACAGATTTGACCTTGGTAACTCTTGTCAGGTTTGACCTTGGTAGGTTTTGTCAGATTCGACGTCAGTAGCTCTGATCAGATTTGACCTTGGTGGCTCTGATCAGATTTGACCTTGGTGGCTCTGGTCAGATTTGACCTAGGTAGCTCTGGTCAGGCTCGACCTTGGTGGCTCTTGTAGGATTAGACCTTGGTAGATCTGGTCAGATTAGAACTTTGTAGCTCTGGTCAGACTTGACCTTGGTGGCTCTAGTCAGATTCGACCTTGGTAGATCTGGTCAGATTTGTTCCTGGTTTAGTGCCATCTTCAATAGATCAATTTAGTTCTGTTTAAGACAAAAATCCAGCTCAGCTTAGTGTATGCAGTAAACTTCAAAATGTCATCTTCAGTCAAGTTTTGTCCAATATAAGGCAAAATATTTCACAACCGATTTCAGATAGGACAATAAGCCAGATAGGACAATAAGCCTGATAGGACAATAAGCCTGCATGTCATATGTAGCACAGTATGACATGCATGACAGGCTTTAGAGCAAAGTTCATATTTATAATGCCTGTTAATATCGACCTATTTTAGTGTAAGTACAATTATACTGAAATACTCCAGGTTATTTTCATTTAAGTTCTGGAAGAGGGAAATTGGATAAGTTTCAGTAAAGTAAGAACTATTGGCAGACCGAGTTCAGTGGCAATGGCGTATTTAGAGCCAGGAATGTCTAATGTTGTGGAGAAATGGCGTGTTTAGAGCCAGGGATGTCTAATGTTGTGGAGAAATGGCTTGTTTAGAGCCAGGGATGTCTAATGTTGTGGAGAAAAGGCTTGTTTAGAGCCAGGGATGTCTAATTTTATGGAGAAAAGGTGTGTTTAGAGCCAGGGATGTCTAATGTTGTGGAGATTTCTGTTTGGATAAGAAGTGCATGACTAAGGTTCTTCATGGTTCATTGTGTTAGATGAAATCTGGTATGGTGCCCTGTCTGTTTTATTGTGTCAATATGACCCGTGCAGATCTGCAGTAAGGTCCGTAACCAATATACCCTACACCAGGTACCCAATTGAAAAGATAGTATTAACACTGCCTATCAGACTAACACGAATTACTGACGAACTTGTGACGCATGACACTCGGACAAATATAAAACTGTTCCTGATTGGCTGATTATGTGTAATCTGGGCACTGATTGGCTGATTATGTGTGATCTGGGCACTGATTGGCTGATTATGTGTGATCTGGGCACTGATTGGCTGATTTGTGTGATTTGGGCATGAAGTGTGTTTCTGTCAGTATAAAAGGGAATCTGCCAACCTGTTCACCCCTCCAGTAGCCACAATAGACTCTCTATTTCATTGAACCAGACCAGTCTACTGTGGTCTGTAGGGGTGAGATGGAGGTTTTCATGTTTTTAACCCCCTAATCAATTATGATTGATTTTGTGAAGCTACCACAAATTCATGATTAAACTGTTCTGATGTAATTGTATTGTTGTGAAAGTATTACATTGCTATAATTAGTACCTCAACCACCCCACAAGTATTTTAGAGTTAGTATCCATTGATTTTGAAAATTAAGGGAATCATTTTGCAGCTCTTGAAAAGGATTCATATAAAAGTAAATGTGTTTTATTTAACTGACACAATAAAAGTATTTTTGTGGTGAACAAAAGGGAAGAGAGCTAGTTCTTGTGTGGAAAAGGGGAGCTAATCCTTGTAAGGGGAGATAATTACAGAAAGGGAGGTAATTATGTGAAGAGGTGCTGATTATGGCAAATGGATCTGGATATATGTTGTTTTCCATTGTAAATGAACTCGTTACCCCTGGATATGAGCCGTCAGAGGTGAATGAGTCTACAGTGTAATTTGGCACTGTATACCTTGAGATTGTTGATGAATATTTTGTAAACTTATTTTTCAGAGATAGTAATGGACACATCATTTCAAAAAAGTCCATATAGAATTGACAATGAAATGAATTGGTTCGCTTATTTTGTAGAAAGAATTGTAAGAAATTTGAGGCCACAAGATATAATTCATTTTCAGAGTATACAACTAATTTGAAATGTCTTTTACATAATTTTGAAGAAGAATTTTATTTACATTTTTCTAGTTTTCAAGTCATAAATGATAAGTTTGCTTTTACTACATGAAGCTTAAACTAAGGATGGAATTAACTGTATGTGATGTTAAAGCTTAAACTCTTTCACCCCTGAAGACACATTTTGAATCTTCTTAATCAAAGACTGGACCAGTCCATTATGAAATTTCAGGGGTGAATTAGTTCTGTACAATATAATATAAAAAGGTACAATTCCAATTTTGTGAACTAAAATCTTAAAGCCATATATGCATTTCTGTCAGACGTTATCACTGAAATGAAGAATATTGATTTTTGGTTTTGTCCATTGGTTAAGACATATTGTGACGTTCTTCACAATGTTAGCTATTCTACATTCCATTCATGGAGTCCGTAGGATAAAATTTCACAGAGTTGTGGCCCCTTGATTACCTAATAAAAAAAATTTTTTTTGCAGTTTCGGTGCAGTGATTAACAAATGGAAGCGCTATGAACTCAGCAAAGTTAATTTGTTATTTTGTATTCCATGATTTTAACAACATAGTTAATGCTATTTCATGATAGATTTTGTAAATGTCGAAAGTTCCCAATTAATATTGAGGTAGTGGGTTTTTGCTTGTGAATTATGAAAGTTTCTGTGAAGTGCTGATAGCTATGTAAATTGGGCTTGACCTGTTAACAACCTGGGCCATTTAAGGACGGCTTCCCCTGTATGTAAATTGGGCTTGACCTGTTACCAACCTGGGCCATTTAAGGACGGCTTCCCCTGCATGCACTGCTTTGCGTGAGTGAATGTTTGTATGTTTTGGGAGGCTGCGGTACGTTCATGTTGTGAGGCTCAAAAAAAGTAGAGGATTTAGCTCGTTGTATAGTGCTGTTTCACTGGAGCATGCTGTCCAAGTGTGATGTTTAACAATATTGACCCACAAAATGTCATTGGGAAGCAGTGTCTTGTTGCCTAGAAACAGAACATGATGGGAAGCTTCTGTTGCTTGTAGAATTCGATTTGTAAATATTTCTTTGACAAACATTGTATATGTCAATAGATTAGACATAGACTGTCTTAGTCCTCATCTTAGGAAAATGAATGATGGATGCAGGTGAAAGTGTTGGGCTGTGTTCCTTCTCTTTGTGAAGAGTTGATAATTGTTTTCAAATAATTTATGTGAGAGGCTGTGTTCCTTCTCTTTGTGAAGAGTTGATAATTGTTTTCAAATAATTTATGTGAGAAATTGTTTCTTATTGGTTACAAATAGTGTGAGATGGAGTTTCTTATTGGTTACAAATAGTGCGAGATGGAGTTTGAAATTTTGTAGAATGGACTTGTTTTAAGTAATGTGAGATGGAGTTTAAAATTGTGTAGAATGGAGTTGTTTTAAATTGTGCGGGATGGAGTTGTTTTAAATTGTGTGAGATGGAGTTGTTTTAAATTGTGTGAGATGGAGTTGTTTTAAATAGTGTGAGATGGAGTTTAAAATTGTGTAGAATTGAGTTGTTTTAAATTGTGTGAGATGGAGTTGCTTTTAATTGTGTGTGATGGAGTTGTTTTAAATTGTGTGTGATGGAGTTGTTTTCCTTAGTCCTAACTTGTGTGTGATGGAGCTGTTTCCCTTGGCCCTATCTTTTGTTCGACATCAAGTTTAAGCATCAATGTAGATGATTTCCTTAGATTCATTTAGGCAAATTTAATTCTAGTTCTTCATACTGATAAAGTAGCTATTTTGCATGTGACAAGAGTTGTGTCCCTTTGATTACAGGGTGCGTGTGCGGGATATCAATGAAGCGTTTAAGGAGTTGGGTACCATGGTATCGCTACACACGTCCAGCAGTCAGCCATTAACTAAACTGATGATCCTCCAGCACGCCGTCAATGTCATCACTACACTCGAGGCCCAGGTCAGAGGTAAGTAGGACAAGGAATAACTTCATTTTATTTTTGTGAGAAAACATCAAATTTTGATTTAGGATTAACATGTTGTGTTTTAGATGCCTTATAATAAGCAGGTAGAGAATTGTTTAAGTTGTCAGCGTAAGAATAGGATTGTCAGAACAATTCAAGCATGGGAGTGAAAGATCTCTTTTTAATATTGTCTTTTGACTACGGCAGCTTTAACATTGTTAGATTTATTTAAGATTCTCCCTTTAACATGATTTCTTTCCTTTCATGTAAGATTTATCTCCCTTTAACACGACTTGTTTCCTTTCATGTAAGATTTATCTCCCTTTAACATGATTTGTTTCCTTTCAGAGCGTAATCTGAACCCAAAGGCAGCATGCCTTAAGCGCCGAGAGGAAGAGAAAACGGACGAGATGCCAGGTGGGCGTGGCCTTTCCTCGGACGACATTGCGGCACAGCAGGCCGCTTTGGCAGGTAAGGTACGCAACATGTTGCTACCTTTTCTAAGCGATCACCATGACGACGACCTAGATAACAACTACCAGGGCAGCTAAGGTCCTCTCCTCCAGATCTGCCCCAGTTTGTGTGAAGGTAAAGCACTCCACTTTCTCATCCTCGCTCCATTCTCTGTCTTCTCTTCTTCTCTTCTCATTCTTCTTTCTCATACTCTTCTCATTCGACTTTCATGTCCTCTTCTCATTTCCTCCATCTATCTTCTGCCCCGTTCCAACTTTTTCCCATCTTCCACCTCTCATTTTAACACTTTCTGTAAGTTTAAGCTGTGTAACAGAAACTAAATAACAGTAACTTATAATAACATAACAAATCTATTTTTTATGATGGTTAACTGTTTAGCTCATCTTTCTTTCATCGCCTTCCTTTAATACATTATTTAATTATGAATTCAAATTTGTCAATTGGGAAAGGTTTCTCTGATAACAAACTCTGTCTGATCATCATGTCACAGGGATTCTTTGTGATGTTTGTCCATTTTCTAATGGATTCTTCAGCATCCCTCAACAGCCTTCTCTGATCATTAAATAAAAAATAGATTTTCATCAAAAATCACCGGGCTCCTGACTTTCATCCCTTAACTATATGACTTCTTCATTCTCACAGCGATGTTGACTCTCAACTCTATGACCTTTCACCTCTATGGAACCTCTAACCTCTACCTGACCTCTTTCCAAAGCATGGCCTTTCATGTTCATCAATCTGGTCAGATACATCCTTGAACTCTCCACTCGCTTTGAACTTTCTTGACCCTTGACCCTGGTGATGGTTGTTAACATTATATATGGACTTACTATCAATGTAGCTAGTTAGTTAATTAATATATATATGTATATGTACAGTATAACTTGTCAAAACTGACCCTTGTCTCATCTGGACCCTGAGTATTCCGACATAATTGTTAATTTATAATGATTCAAACCTGTATAATCCAGAATCCTTGATATACCGGCCAAATATGCGGGTCCCAGTAACATCCGGTTTAGACAAGATACACTGTATAGGGTTGTAAGATTAAGGTGTAAGACCGAGGAATCTCATCACATAGGGTAAGGTTCCTAATCTACTGTATAGTGCTTTTAGATTTGCGTGGTCAATATTTCACTCTTTCCTATAAAGAGCATATTCACTGAGGTAAAATTTCACGGTTCATTGATTCTATAATGTTTTAATTCATGCAGTTCACACTCAAATCTGTGGTGAGTAAAAAGATGCGCTCTATGGTTTCTCCGACAAAATTTTTCCAAAAAATGGCAAGAATTTGTCGAAATTTCCACATTTTTGTAATTTATGTATATTTTGGGTAGTAACCATGGCAACTACAGCTGTGAAATTAGAAATCAGGGATGTACTATCTTTATTCAGATTTGATGAGACTGTGCTAATGAGTTATTCGAATTAACATCAAAAGCTAGTGGAAATTTAAGCAGGAGCAACAAAAATCAGTAGACAAAACATTTTGTTTGTTTTATTTGAGTTCAGGTTAATAAAGTAAGACTTATATACCATATTTAATATCTATTGGCAATAATTAAAATTTTAACAAGATGCTAGTTAATTTTGAGTACTCTGTATGTCTTTTTATCTGCCCTTTGCCATACAAACAGTTTACATACGGCATTTGACCCAATAAGCGCCCAGGGTCAGCAAATAAGGGGAAGCTTAATAGAAACAATTTAGGAATAGACTTTGATAAAATAATTCAACTAAGTAAACCATAAATCAATTCGGAAACGAAATCAGTAAAGAAAACCAACAAAGTTTTCATATTTCAGTCTGGATTTAATTCGAAGTAAGTGAAATTGAAGCCTAACAAAAGGGGGGGGGGGGTTGATGATAGGGAGGCGGGGGGCACTTATTGGGTCGAATACGGTACTTGATTTTTAAAGAGCTGAGCTGAATTCTGAATGAAAATTCCAAAAGTCCAAAGGTCCAATAAAGAATGATGAATTGTATGATGCTCATTCTTTCGCTCCTTGATTAATATGGTCTCGGATCATTTTAGCTACAATTTGAGATACAGAAGGGGTCATGTGGTCCTACACTGTATCAGAATATGGGTGATGGTAATGGCCTCTTCTATCTTTTCACCAGTATTTTACATCTATGATTTTGTGTTGTGTATAACTTAACAGGCTCTCCTCTGATCCAGATAGCCCTGCCATGAGTATGCCCGGGATGATGAACATTGGATGTAGCCGGGTCCAAGGGGCCCGGGCGGGCACCATCACAGGGGGTCGGGACGGTGAAGTCCCGCTTCACAGCGCCTTCTCATACCTTGGTCAGGAGAACAACCCTGTGACCTCCGACCCCTACCGATACAATGAGGTGAAATATTCAGTGCGGGACTGTGATGGAAGTCTTGGAGGAGGATCCCTATCCCAGAAAGGGGCCGGAAGTCGAGCCCCTCACGGAATGAGCGCGGAGGACAAGACCAGGGCAGGCATGTTCGGAAATATGCAGTGTTCACGGACGAAATAATGAACAGAGCATGCATTGTTCATAGACAAAACAATGAACAGAACATGTAGTGTTCACGGACGAAAGGATGAACAGAGCATGCAGTGTTCATAGACTAATGGATACAGGGAAAAGGCATAATTCATGGCTACATGGACAAAGTGCATAGCTCATGGACCCCATTCAAAGGAAGCGTGTATTATGGTTCATTGGCTGATGAGTGCGGCAGCATGCGTTGTTATAGACTTCAAGACACCGCATACACCGCATGTTGACTTACATACATATATTATGTATATAGATATATATAGAGATATTACGGCAGTACAGACCAAAGGTGTGTTGAGAGATTTAATAGGTTGTATATACAATGTTCATGCTTGACTGATTCTGTATATGATGAGTAGACTACCAGTGCCATCGGCCAGAAAATCACTGGAGCGAGTCGGAATCACTTCCATTAGGAACAAACATTTATATTATTACAAAAAAAAAACAAGTTGATTGGTGAGCATTAGAGAGAGAGGTTGTGACGTTGTTTTGTACAAAATCTCCAAAGTATTTCTCTTGGTTGATTTGAAGTATAATTTAATGAGCAATGTATTTGGTCCACGGGCCAAAAAATGATACCCTTACGGTTGGTTCAAAGGTCAAAAGCCTTTTAATACTGGACAGATATGACTGTGCAGTTGTTCGAATGTTGTGTATTGTTTCTCACTTTTGAGCATGATTTTCTTCCAGAAATGTAAGAATATGAATGTTTCTGTTTTAACCACTGTTTCCCTGAAGTAGACTGGTTTCCAGTTCTACGTCATCATGTGTGAATGAGAGTGTGTCTTGATTCATTGTCTTGGATGATCAGTCCTGTTGTAGTTATGGAGGATGGTATTTTTAGTTATGTACAGTACAAAGAACATCGGCTGACTAAAACTCCCCTTGTGCCTTAGTCAGTTAATTCGTTTATTGATGCGTGAACAAACATTCAGGTTTGCCATCATCTTAGCAAGGAGGCACCAGTCTCTATGACAAAGTGCTACCGCTATAAGCGTTTCATGTGATCATGTCTATTAGTGAAACAATTTATACAAGAGCAATATATATATAGGGGGTGGGGAATATTCGTTAAATTTTTACGCAAAATTAAGACATCCTCGTTACAGAATTTTTTTCCAGGGTAGAAATAATGGGAAATCATTGTATAAAATTTTGATGACTTTGGTTAAGAAATTTTTAATCATGACATTAAATGAAATTACTATAGAATCGGTGTGTTACCCAGCAGATGTTCGGTGGAAGTTTACGGTGACTCCACGTCTCTTTGGTGCATTGTCTGTTCATACAATGACATGGTGTCTCTACTGTTACACACGACTATATATTATATTTTTATAGGACTGGGATTTGTTCCTTGTATCCCCCTTTGTTTTGTGCCCCCACTGTTTATTGATTGAAAGCCTTCGTTGATTCTGTAGATGAAGACTTCCCCATGCACATTGTCATAATCATTCTCACTTCTTCATTACAGAATATCAGTGAAACAGTCAATACAAACTGTTGTACACATTGTAAGCTAAAAATGTCTTGTTAAGAATCTCTCCTAATTTTTTGTCAATGATTTGTGTTAAAACCAAAATGAGGTAAATTGTCATGATAGAAGCCAAAATTCTTTTAAATTCATCATTTTGTGATTAAAATGCCAACTGGTTTTGTGAATATAGGCTTGTAACTGGGGACAATATCTAGTTGTCAGGCTTGTAACAGGGGACAATATCTAGTTGTCAGGCTTGTAACTGGGGACAATATCTAGTTGTCAGGCTTGTAACTAGGAGCAATATCTGGTTGTCAGGATTGTAACTAGGGACAATATCTAGTTGTCAGGCTTGTAACTAGGGACAATATCTGGTTGTCAGGCTTGTTACTAGGGACAATATCTAGTTGTCAGGCTTGTAACTAGGGACAATATCTGGTTTTCAGGATTGTAACTGGGGACAATATCTAGTTGTCAGGCTTGTAACTAGGGACAATATCTAGTTGTCAGGCTTGTAACTAGGGACAATATCTGGTTGTCAGTTTTGTTACTAGGGACAATATCTGGTTGTCAGGCTTATAACTGGGGATAATATCTGGTTGCCAGGCTTGTTACAAGGGATAATATCTGGTAGTCAGGCTTGTTACTTGGGAAAATATCTGGTTGCCATGCTTGTTACTAGGGAAAATATCTGGTTGTCATGCTTGTTACTAGGGATAATATCTGGTTGTCAGGCTTGTTACTAGGGAAAATATCTGGTTGCCAGGCTTGTTACTAGGGATAATATCTGGTTGTTAGGCTTGTTACTAGGGAAAATATCTGGTTGTCAGGCTTGTAACTAGGGACAATATCTGGTTGTCAGGCTTATAACTAGGGACAATATCTGGTTGTCAGGCTTGTTACTAGGGATAATATCTGGTTGTCAGGCTTATAACTAGGGAAAATTTCTGGTTGTCAGGAAACTGGTTGTGGCCTGAACTGCACTACAGGGTTCGTACAGGCCTTTAAAAGGTCTTTGTAACAAGGAATGTCCCTTCAATAGATTTTATAACGATCACTTTACCACATGTTCATTTAATTAAGAGTCTTGTTTTATTGTTATTTAGGAGTCTTCATTATGGTTTAAAAAACACTGAAAAGGCCCCTTAAAGGCTTCAGGTATGTCACTGGTAGTAAAATGTTGGTACGAACCCTGACTAGGGCAGCTGTGTTGGAGCTAGGAAAGGTTGTTTGAGATACTTATATGTTTGTGTGTCTGTTTATGTATTATCAACATAGTCATCGCCAAATTCTCTTCCAATTTTACAATTTTATTGAATTTTATCATCTATTTTTGAAATGGAATATTTGCTACATTGAGAATATCTGTATTGCTGTAAACCACTTCATTTCTGCCCATACAATATTTTCGTAGTCGTTTTTTTCAACGTATTCGTGAATATACAAATTCTCGATCATTGGCTCTTATTGACAAAAGTGTATTCATATATATATATATATACACGATTTTTACAATTATTCGTGAAACATTTGAATTGACATTCGAGCTCTCCTGTGAAAATACGCGATACTTTGTATGTTGGTGGTAAATGAAGTGGTTCACAGTACCTTGAGTTGTGTACTTGGTCACCTGGTTTCTATATGGACTCAAATTAGTCAACATGTAAAAAAAGGAAATGAGGAGTGAAACAAAACCTTCATCAAGTAAAGACATCAAATACAAATTAAATGTCTTGTGTTTGAGAAATCAGCTTGTAGACTCCAGGCGCAAGTTGCACAACGGTAGATTTAGGCCACTAGGTGGCGCTCTATATCTCTGAAATCAGGGACAGAGATGACCACTAGATGGTGCTCTATATCTCTGATATCATGAACACTTTGGACCACTAGATGGCGTTCTATAACTATGATATCATGGACAGTGCATACCACTAGATGGCACTCTATATCTCTGATATCAGGGATAGTACACACCACTAGATGGCGCTCTGTATCTCTGATATCGGGGATAGAACCTACCACTAGATGGCGCTCTATATCTCTGATATCGGGGATAGTACATACCACTAGATGGCGCTCTGTATCTCTGATATCGGGGATAGAACATACCACTAGATGGCGCTCTATATCTCTGATATAGAGACCCTGTAGACCACTTGATGGCGCTCTCTCCAATATTAGAGATGAATGGTGTCCTTGGTTCTTGTATAAAAGGGTATAAAATAAACGTATAAATGATGACGTTGGAGTTGAGTTATTAGTTACAGGTCATGTGACCCGGAGGACTGTTCTCAGGTTATGTGACCCGGAGGACAGTTCTCTATTACCATTGTGTTTCGTCTGTCGCCAATACAAACATTTTAAACGTCTGAAGTGAGATTAAGCTGAAACTTCCCTGGAATGCTACCAAGATGGTCCTAACCATATGTTATTTTCTGGTCAATTTGTCTGAATCAAAGATGGCCGCCAAAGCCTCCATCTAGAAAAGCAAAATTTAATCCTCTCCAGTTTATATGATGATATTAGGAAGGATTGTATATAAGTTGTTGTAGAAATATAAGTAGTTGCAGAAACACTGCCATAGAAACTACTTTGTATAGTATGTTGGCCGTTTGTAACACTGTACACACTCGGATTTCCAAAACCAGACTCTCTCATTCTGAAATGAAATCAAAAACACATGTTACCTTGAAAAACATATTTTGAATATGTATTCAGTTTCATCATAAAGATTCAGTTCAAATTTTATTTTGAAGTGAGTCCTGGTAGTACGTTCTTAATTTTCCAAAATATTGCCCATAGATTTCGTGTTATATTCAGTTCCACAGATCTTTTGTGGTTACTTTGGTTTGGTTTATTCCATGTTTGCATATTACAGAGTTATCTACCCTTGCGGATATTGATTGTGACGTCTTGAGTTTACGAGCGTAATGTCCTATGTTTCGGAGAAAACCAAGTGAATTGAAACCAGTTGAAACCTTCCCGCAAGGGAGCTAACTCTGTAATATGCAAAGACGGAATAAGACTTAACAACCTATGAATAGGTAGGGTCATGTAGGATCGCCTACAATGTATAGGTTACGTGTGGGAAATTTTGGGAAGCTGCGGTACGTTATACATTGTATATCCATGTTTTATAGTGCTATCTCACCGAAGCGACAGACAGACAGCAAAAACACTCGAACTGGTTACATACTGACAACAGACAAACACCAGATGATTCACTCCTTTTATAATGAGAACTACTGAAAACAACCTTCTTTCGTGTGCGATTTATTTTTCGCGATCAAGGTAAATTCGCAAAAGTTTATATGCGCGAAATAATATCTTGGACCATTCTTATGTAATTAAATTCAAAGATGTCTCCATTCAATTTTAAATTCCGCGAAACTTCATCTCCGCAAACAAATTTTGAAATGGAAATCGCAAAATTTAGGAGCCGCGAAAGAAAGTTGGTTAACAGTAATCACCAGCAGACATTACAGCTTTGATAGACTTTGGTGTGGGTCGTCGCCAGTGAACAGAACCCAGCGATAGGAAGGACATTGTCGGTTAGGAAGAAGAGAAAAAATAAAATCCCAAGTTAGCCAAGATCATGCAAATGGTGACAGCAGGTACAATTCTTTTAAAGAATCATACATAAATGCAGAAATCTAAGTTGTTTAGGGTGTGCGTATCTTCACACTCTTTTGAAATATTCAACAAGTACATTTTAGCCCATTTGAACTGCATTTGGTTCATACTGAAACCACATTTATAATCGCATAAACGCACAATTCAAAGGTAGATTACACCAATGCAACACTTGCCTTTCCAGAACCATACCGAAGTACATTGGACCTCGTGAAATTCTACAAATTCTGCGTTTTCTCGCCCTGAACAATGCATTAAAATCTAATAAAAAAAAAAGATTCTCAAATCCATTGCGTTTTCCCATAAAATGCTAATTGAAATCCGAAATTTCAGTTGTTATCATGCATTAATGCCAAATTAATGTTAGAATTAGTGTTAGAATATCGGATTTTAAGGCTTATCGATAATTTTCATAATGTCATACCTACCGTATTCGACCCAATAAGCGCTCAGGGCGTTTAAAAGAATGAAAAAAGAAAAGGTGCTAATAAGACGAAATCATTGCAAACCTGTGCAGTTTTGTGTTGTTTGGTCTTTATTTATGCCCGGGCAATTGAAATTTAGGCCTCAAAAAGAGGGAGGGCGCTAATCGGGACATGGACTTTTATTGGGTCGAATACGGTAAATCAATGCAAGTTTTTGGGGGGAAAATCAATTGCGTCATGGAGAACGACGCCCAACTTCAAAGTCACACAGTCAACCTCATTGTATCGTTATACGTACAGGAACTGATGAACCGACCTGTCCCTCAGGTATATGTACTACCAGGTATTCTACAAAGCAGAGAACCATCGACATTATTACAGACAAACGATCATGAAACTGTGGAAAGGGAAAGCTGCAGGGCTAGATGAGATACGTGATAAAGCCCTTAACTAGATCTGGAAACAAGAGGGCAATCAATGTACTACAAAACCTTGTCAGCAAAATCTGAGAGAAAAAGCAGATTCTGACCAAGTGGAAAGAAGACATTGCCATTAAGCTTCCAAAGAGGGGAGACCTGAGGAACTAGAGCAACTAAAGAGGCATTATGCTGCTGTCATTGCCGAGGAAGGTGCTCAACCGCGCGTTACCAGAGAGGATGATGGGGGATAAGCCCTATTCTCATGACAGAACATATCATCCAAGTAGCTGACAAGAAATGTATAGCTCATGAGCTGTGAAAACAGAAAACAACCCTTATCGAGCGAATTTAAGTAAAGTTTTTCCTTATTTTCGGCACGTTGTAATCGTCTGCCTGTAAACAATTGTTGGTATCACTAATTTTCAGAAAGTACTGAAGGGATCTCTCAAATATAGATATAGGTTCTTCTTGGTGCTTAGTTATGGATATTGCATTTGGGACCGTCCCGAAAACAAATGGTTGACAGACAATCATCTTGGATTTTGACAATTGTAGTTTATCACTAATTCTCAGGATTCCGTATGTAGACTCCCTTTGGTCTTTGGTTATACAGATTCCATTTTGAGACGATGTGGACGATGACCGACAGTCCGCCATTTTGTATTTTGATCGTAGCTTGTTGCTGCTATTTCTAATAACATCGCTCGCATATGCCTTCAGAGTGGTCTCTCTCCGGGTGATATGTTATCCAGCGCGACGTCCTTGTTTTGAATAACGCATAACCAAAATCAAACATATTCTTCAACTGGCCCTTCTAATAAGGAGGTTTGTTTTATTAGTTTAACGTCCTATTAACAGCCAGGGTCATTTAAGGACGTGCCAGGTTTGTTGGTGGAGGAAAGCAGGAGTACCCGGAGAAAAACCACCGACCAGCGGTCAGTACCTGGCAGCTGCCCCACATGGGATTCGAACTCGCGACCCAGAGGTGGAGGGCTTGTGCTAATATGTCGAGACATCTTAACCACTCGGCCACCGCGGCCCCTCTAATAAGGAGGATAGAATGTAAGATTCAATGTTTAAAAAATATAAACATAACCTAAATGGGGTAGAGATTAAGATTTTAGGATTCTCTGCAAGTTTTAAGACATGCGGGGATTAGTGCAAATAGAAAAGAGGAACCCGCTAAACCACCACCAAACATATAAGGATTAAGATACAGTACCATTAAGGAAAAGGCGCAAATAAGCATCAATGATTACGAACTATTCAAGGTGGCCAAGAGACGAAATCGTCTAACTAACAGACCGAAGCCAGGTAGACTAGGCAGGTTAGTGCATCTCAACAGGAAATGATGCCTTTGCTTGAGGCCAAATCAAGGGAGCGATTTCAGGTAAAATTATCGAAACTTCTATAGGATTGACCTATTGGAATAGCGCTAAAGGTAGGTTTAAATAATGTTTGGGTTTTTGACCGAAAACCATGAAATTTTCGCCGGGGAGGCTTCAGAAGGGATTGATCGGTTTTTGATGAAACTTCACATAATGGTAGCTTATGAGATTCACTGCTGGGGATTGTGGTCGAATGTAAACTACAGAAGTCACTCTACATGTAATTAAAAGTAGATTGTTATGACGAATGCTGATATATGTGCAAATTTCAATGTACTCTTAGACTGGATTGTCCCTTTAACACTTTGTGGATCTTGACATGGTTATGATGTTCACGTCCGTGTGGGCACAGTATCTTTCCAAAACGGCTTTAAATTTTCAAAACGGAATGCTACCTTCTAGATGCTCCATCGCCGACAGAGCATTAATGATATTCATCATTTGAACAATAATTGGTGTTTAATCTTGTATATATATATGTCTAATTAACAAAACAACAATATAATTTATTTCGCCTTTTTTGCATGCGCAATCAGTACTTCATTCCATATAGGATATAGTGACACGGAATTTTTTCGGGATGCAATTAATTATTTTTCAAACTTGAAGAAAAATTCGAAGCTCAAACTTTTCAATGGTGGTAATGGTGTAAAGTAAGTAACTTTTGTAACTGAAGAAAAATACTAAATCGTCTGCTCTTGTTTTTGATACTGAAAAAATACCATTTGTCAGCGTTGGAATATTTATTTTTATAACGCGGATCGTCTTATGTTTCCCATCGTCGTCCTAATAGATAGTTCCATGTGACCTGAATATGGAGTTGTGTGAATGTGAACTCTAACCATCTCAAAATGAAATTGTTTTTCACTGCCTTAAATATCTAGGCAGGTTTGTTTGCCCAAAGTCAGTTATACCACAGGTTTACGACGCGCGAAAAAAAATACTAAAAATACTGAAAGTTTGTTTACTTAGCCCTGTATCCCATTTCCAGAAAATGGGGTAATTAATTTTAAAATGCTCTGAACACCACAAAAATCATCCGATCTGAATATTTAGCCCACCATCATCATAGGGCTATTCAAATCGCTTTTCGTCCGTGGTCCGTCCTTCCGTCCGTCCGTCCGTCCGTCCGTCCGTCCGTCCGTCCTTCCGTCCGTTAACAATTCTTGTTACCGCTATTTCTCAGAAAGCACTTAAGGAATCTTTCTCAAATTTCATATGTAGGTTCCCCTAGGGCCCTAGTTGTGCATATTGTATTTTGGGACCAATCAGTCAACAAAATAGCCGCCAGGCGGCCATCGTGGATTTTGATAGTTAAAGTTTGTTACCGCTATTTCGCAGAAAGTACTGCAGGGATCTCTCTCATTTCACATATATGTTCCCTTAGGGGTTTAGTTGTGCATATTGTATTTTGGGACCAATCAATCAACAAGATGGCCGACAGGCCGCCATCTTGGATTTTGATAGATAAAGTTTGTTACCGCTATTTCTCAGAAAGTATTGAAGGGATTCTTCTCAAATTGCACATGTAGGTTCCCCTAGGGGTCTAGTTGTGCATATTGCACTTTGGGACCGATCGATGAACAAGATGGCCGACAGGCCGCCATCTTGGATTTAGACAATTGAAGTTTGTAACCACTATTTCTCAGAAAGCACTGAAGGTAGCTGTATCAAATTTCATGTGCATGGTACCCTAGTTCCCTGGTTATGCATATTGCATTTTGGGACCGATCGATGAACAAGATGGCCGACAGGACGCTATCTTGGATTTTGACAATTGATGTTTGTTACCGCTATTTCTCAGAAAGTACTTAAGGGATCTGTCTCAAATTGCGTGTCCATGTTCCCCTAGCGGTCTAGTTGTGCATATTGCATTTTGAGAATGATTGATTAACAAGATGGCCGTCAGTCCGCCATCTTGGATTTTTTTAGTTGAAGCTTGTTACCACTATTTCTCAAAAAGTACTGAAGGGATCTGTCTCCATTTTTTTTGCGGTTCCCCTACTGATGTAGTTGTGCATGTTGAATTTTAGGACCAATCGGTCAACAAGATGGCCGACAGGCCACCATCTTGGAATTTGATAATTGATATTTGTTACCGTTATATATCTCGGATAGTTCTCAAAGGATCTTTCTCAAATTTCATATGTAGTAATATGTAGTAAAAGTTTGAAAAACAGAGAAAAGATCCCTCTTTCGTTTGTCAGACATCGATCATTCTTTGGTGGGCGCCAAGATCCCTCTGGGATCTCTTGTTTTTAGCTTACATTGAAGACAACTCCTTACTGGTCACTATGGTATATGATATGACGGGATTATGGGCGAATTTTATTTCATATCGAAAGTTGAATTACGAGGATTCGAGTAGTCGTTAGTCGGAAAATAGCCCGAGATACTCTGGCCCTGACACCAGACTTAGACATTATGACAGATAGATGTCTGGTTTAGGGCCAGAGCGCAGTAGTACTCGAAAACCTGGAATAAGCCGACACCGTTTGGTATCGGGCCAGGTCATATCCGATTCAGACTACTTACAAAATATTACCACCGAGAATCGCCACTAACCTTTGTCTTTTCAACAAATGACTAATTTATCTACTCATAGCCATCCTTCTCATCACGCATGCACGATCTATTGTGTCAACACAGTAGTTTCTTTTCCGCAACTTTAAATATCCCTCGTCATCGTCGCCATTTTCTCGTAGTATGCAAATCATCTTTAATCTCGACGGATTCCTATATTTAGTTAGATATGATATTCATTTGTTGAATAGACTAAGGTTAGTGATGCTTCTCGGTGGTCAGTCGGAATCGGAGAGTACCTGGCCCGATACCAAACGGTGTCGGCCTTTTCCAGGTTTTCGAGTACTACTGCGCTCTGGCCCTAAACCAGACATCTATCTGTCATAATGTCTAAGTCTGGTGTCAGGGCCAGAGTATCTCGGGCTAGTCGGAAAAGTACACGCTACACCCCCAGGTCACGATTCCCTAATGAGCACAGACCGAATAAAATCGCCACCCATTCAACGAATGCATCCCTGAAGTTCAGATCCTCAATATAAACTCACTTACTTATAAAAATTGCACATTGGTATCCCTTAGCGATCCCCACGCTCCATTTATTGTCATGCAGAACAGACGATCACCGATCTCGGCCATTTTTTGTCTGTCGCCTCCGATTTGATACAAGCTCTCTGATTGGTCCACTCACTCCTAGGAGTCAATCAGAGAGCTTATATCAAATAGGAGGCGACAGACAAAAAATGGCCGAGATCGGTGATCATCTGTATGAGATCTGTGATCTGTACGTATCTGTATCTGTATGTATCTGCATGAGGTAGTTACTTGATTTACTTTCCTGTCTGGCCTCTGTTTAACTTGTAGGCACGAAACAATGGAAAACTAAGAAACTAAAAACTTGTGTTTTGTGGGTGTTTATATTTATCATTCTGTATTGGCAAACGAACTATATATGGTCATGTTATGTATTTAGGCTATGATGTATTTAAAACTGATGATTTGAAATAAAAACTACATATATCCCCAAGGGCCTCTATTGCTCATTTGGTTGTAATGCTAAGTAAATTTTAGATGACCCGCACTAGATTCCACAATCACAGTTCATTTTCGCATCCGCTTAGTTGATGGAAATGTCTAATTACCGCGCGTGAGTTGACTAGTCAATTTTAACATAGATTAAGAAAGAAATCTTGCGTTAATTTGTTTGTTGTTTTGTTTCGGAAACGTAGTTGGCCTATAAAAGTTCCTAACTGAATCCCACCATTTCACCATTTTTAAGATTATTTTTCATTATGTGTAAATACAATACGTTTATAACGTACACCTTCACAAACAATCATTGATATAACGTAGTAAGGTTTAATCCCTGTCCAGGTTGTCATACAATGTATATATTTGGTACACATAGGTCGTTATAACCGTGTTTTACTGTATATATTTGGTCCACATAGGTCGTTATAACCGTGTTTTACTGTATATATTTGGTACACACAGGTTGTTATAACCGTGTTTTACTGTATATATTTGGTCCACATAGGTTGTTATAACCGTGTTTTACTGTATATATTTAGTCCAAATAGGATGTTATAACCGTGTTTTACTGTATATATTTGGTCCACATAGGTTGTTATAACAGTGTTTTACTGTATATATTTGGTCCACATAGGATGTTATATCCGTGTTTTACTGTACCGTATATATTTGGTCCACAGAGGTTGTTATAACCGTGTTTTACTGTATATATTTGGTCCACATAGGTTGTTATAACCGTGTTTTACTGTATATATTTG
>SAYR01029704.1:380007-396966 GCA_004382745.1 Argopecten irradians irradians
TCTCTCCTGGTAATGTCGTTGATATGTTTCTGATACATATTTCATAAAGTTAGAAATGATTCCACTCTTCAAGCATTCGCTAATGCAGCTGTCATTTAGTTATCGACTCGAATTGCTTACTGTTAAGAAACACCGAGTCATAATTTCTATAATATAACTTTATTTATTTTTATATCGATTGCGAACAAGTTATACAACTCAATGCAAATTCCTTTCAATGGCGGAATTGAAAGCGCGCGAGGGGTCTTAGTTTGTGAGAAAACTCACGTGATCGGTAGGTACCCCCTGACCTTGTTCAGTCCATGCGCTAGGTATAATAGTCGGGGGCTTAACCTTTACCCCCACCCGATCACATCAATATTCCTATTGTGACGTCCACTCTCAGCGATATGTACTGTTACTTTCGTTAAAATCTTCCGAGAAGATGTAAGTTGAAAAAAATCTCATGTAATTCTGTATTCTATAGGCATAAAGCAAACATTTTAAAATAATATTATATCTAATATAAAAAATAGGAATTGGTAGCATACCATGTTTATGCGGTCGTGGTAGAATAGTAAAAGGTGTGTAATAGACAAAATATTCAACCAAAAGTTGTATGTAAGGGAGCGCATGAACGAATTTATGTTCAAAACGTCAACCTTTAGACATTTCTAAGTTTAGTGACCGATTTTAAAACATGAAATTTTCTATACTATATGCTGAATGAACAAATGTAAATTTAGAATTTTTCAAACGTAAAATTTATTCTATACAGTTTAAATCCAATCATTTCGAACACGATTCAAAATTTGGTATACTAAATCATAAACAAATGAGTGACTGTCCAGTACAAAAATATAATTTTCGTACTGACAAAGTACACCGACACATTGATTGCGGAAGGATCAGGTTGAAACATGTATGGACAGCATGCTGGCTAGTTTAAACAGGTTTAGAATGCCAGAAAACACTAAATTTGCAGATACAGAAGGCATTTGTGAATCAAACCGCTCTTGAGTGATAATGACACTACCGCAACTTCTACACGCTACACACCGCATACATGGGAAGGCCGTTTCTTACAAACCCTGAATGTTTAATAGGACGTAAATATTAATCAAACAAAACGTAATACAAATAATTCTACTACCGGTATGTAATACTACTCTAATAATAGGTAAAACCCTTAACTATATAGCAAGGGTAAAATTGCAACCTAAAAATCAATATTTTGTACAGATACTTTTAATTGGAAGGCTTAGTTTTATAACCAAGACGTATATAGATAATAGTTCTACTAAATCACTTTTAAAAATGTTTAGATAAGTAAGACAAAAGCAAGTAAATTTATATTATCAAGAATAGAAAAGAAAATATAAATCACCTTTTTAATGAGTCAATTTTACTTTTAGTGAAAGTGATGAAGACCTAAGTGAAGATATTATTTATTTGGCAAACCATTTGAATGTCAAAAATATGTACAGAAATATATAATAATAACATCATTAACATATATGAACAAGAGGCCGCATAGACCTTAACGGTCTCCTGACTCATGGCACAAAACAACAGTCACAGTATTAAAGTAGTGGTTAACAATTTATATAAGCAATACAAGGAACACCTTAGTTGAATATGTAAGTTTTCTGAATATAAAAGGTCATTTGTTGAACAAAAACATTGGTAGCCCTTCATCCTAGTATGCTGTTGGCTAAATATCAGTCCTCTAAACTTCTTAGGCAATTCCAAGTGTTGTTTCAAAGATTTTAGCTTATATGATCCAGTGAAGTGAATGGTTCCTTCACATGAATAATTTGTTTCTAGCAGATGTTCCACGACACATATGGTTTGTAACCCATTCAAGAATTAAGGAGGAGTCCAGATTTTAAAAGTCAAATTTAAGCAAAGCTCCCATTTTTGACAACCCGCCGTTTATCCCCATTGGGTCTTTATACGGTCCTTTATAAAAATATGATGATCCTCTACTACTGAATGTTTCTAGACAAACCTGGTTTGTTAATCCACTCAAGGTTAACGAGTTAAGAATTTTAATCAAACTTTCAATCAAAGTTTTCTATTCTGATCCCCGGCCGCCTTTTCCCTAAAAGTCAAATTCTGGCTCATTTAATTAGAAAACTCATGATTTCTTCCGCATTGAATGTTTCAAACAATTATGGATTTTAATCCTCAAGCGTTAAAAGAGAAGTTGACTTTAAAGGCCAAATTTCAGTCAATTAGCCCTTCGGATCCCGCCCTTCTGTCCCCAGGGGTCGGACCGAACTGTTTTTTAATAAAATATGAATTACCCCTCCTCATTGGATGTTTTACGTTCAAATATGGAATTGTAATCCACTCAAGATTAAGAGGAGTAGGATTTTGAAGCCAAATTTTATCACAATTTTCATTCTGAGCCCATCCCTCAGGAGTAGGACCTCTCTCGTATATATAACATATTGAATTATCTTCCCCAATGGATGTTTCGCATCGTAAATATAGATGTTATCCCACTCAAGAGTTAGCGGGTAAGGATTTTAAAAGCCAAATTTCATCAAAAGTTCCTCTTCTGAAGCTCCGCCCCTCTGTCCCGCCAAAGGCTCGCCTAACTCGTTATAATATAAATATGAATTGTCCTTCCCAAATGTTCTTTTACACCTAATATGTATGTAATCAACTCAAGGGTAAAGGAAAAGTTAGGATTTTAAGCGCAAATTTCATCAAAGTTCTCCTTCTGGGTCCCACCCTCTGTCCCCAGGGTTAAGCACTAACTCGTATATAAAATGTATTGTCCTTCCCAACAATTTTTCAAAAAATTTGGTTGCCAAATCCATCCATATATGAAAGGAGGAGGAGTATTTTAAAGCTAAAAATTAAGAAAATTTGGGACCTCTTCCCACTGCGCCCTAGGGGTCGGACCTCATTCCCCCCTACCGTTTTATATATAAATCATTATTGTCCTTCCTCAATGATATTTCCAACAAAATATGGATGCAATCCACTCTAGGGTTAAGGAAGGAGTAGGCTTTGTAATAAATAGTCTTGCGACAGCGCATGAAGACGTCGAAACACGATGACGCTTCGGTAAAGACATTCACAGGTGAAAATCACAGGTAGGACTTGGGGTTTTGGTGTCGATCACGCTATCTGGGTGTAGTGAACTACTTGTTCTACCTGTATATAAATGATATTGCACCATCAAGTATTCTAGTGGCTATTTCACCCGTATTTCAAAACATAACAATTATTCTTAGAGATGTAAAATCTCTGGTCAATTATAGCAGTTGATTATTCCGACTGCCGTGTATTATAAGGGAAGAAGTTCATGGCTAGAATGGCAGATATCTTAACCATTACGACATATCGATCTCATAATATCTTTGTGTAAGATACCGGTAATTGGACGCTAGTTTTAAATCACTCTGCTTATCATATTTTAAAAAATGGAGTTAGTTAAAGTGTGTTGTGGAAAATGTCAAGACGAAAGAAACTATAACCGCTTTTTAATGAGTGACAAACATTCACTAACGCAATTCCATGAAAGTTGAAAATAAAAAAACGGAGCCAATTTGTCGCAGTGAGCATCTTTAAGTTATGTTTAAGGGGTTTAACGTACCTTCACCAATAATACAACTTCGTTACTGGTACGAAAAATTTGGCCTAGTGCTGTATTCGCACTTTCATAATAGTAGGAATCGCTTCCGTTTCCACATAACTGGTTAACAAGATAATAGAATAGACTAGTTCAAATTGAATGGGATTCAATAATCTTTAATAACGAGTAAACGCATTGATCTGCACAATTGACCTTATCTCTCACACCTCTATCCTTATATATAATTACGCGGTGTGACAGGAAAGTACCATAAGTATTGCGAAATGTTTGAAAATTATGTCTCTTACTAAACAACTGAAACACAGTATCGATGAATGGAACAACGTGGAAATCTAAACCGTCTTTGAGACGAATAACTCATTTTTAGACCATAAATTAAAAGTCATATAATTTAAAACCATGACCATACGATCATGAATTACATGGCTTTGAATACATGGATGTGTGCCCGGCTCATACAGCAATATAATAAGATTGCTTATATATTATCCAAACAATTGTTCAGTGCTTTAGATAAGGCCGTTCAGATCTCACCTTGGAGAATTGCGGTTTTGGAATATTTGAATTGTGTTATTCTAATGAGTTATCATGTCTGTTACAACGTTAAAGTGAAAGTTCGGGCAAGGTGGTAAAGTCGGTAAAAACTGGTGTGAATGTATCCAGTATAATTTCTTATGAATAGAAATAAAAATCTTCTCGCCAAAATCTGATCTGCGGACAAAGAAATTAATTTAAAGTGTGGAATCGTAAAACGTCTCCCGCTTTGACTAATGTCCGTGGTTACATCTCCACGCAGCCTCGCTTTCATGCTTTCAACTTTCCTTTAAATTAATGGTCAGAAACTGGGAAACGTAAGCCAGAATTTGGCGTTGTATATTAATATGTTGAGAAACTTTTTGGAAGGCCATGAAACGCATTTGGATGGGTTTTCTTTGCCCGACTATTCACTTTAATGACTATGTCAGCTTATTTGACCACTTGCTGAGGTTCGCGTTTTTAATTCCTGATATATTTTACTTTTGATTGTCCATTCATAATAAAATATTCCTGTTTTAACACCTGTGGGTCCTGTGCGATAAGCAACGGAGACTTAATTCGGCATAACGTTAGCATTAATTTTAAGTTATTAATAGGCAGAACTTAGTTTCTCAGGTAATCAACGACGATAAACGTACTTAGATGCAATTTAAAGAAGTAACACGCGATTTCTATAATATCAGACACTAATGACAGCTTAAAAATAAGTTTAGTTTAGATCTGGGAAAAAGTCAAAATTTTTCTGGATGAACTCACTATTTTCTATTATACGTTTTCTGGAATTAGAATTCAATACAAAAGTTTAATTAATAAAATGATATGGTGGTGTGCTCATTTTGAGCTATTATGAATCCAGATACCTATTTGACCGTAAACCTGTGATTTTTTGAAGCATTCACACGACGAACGAAAGCAATATTTTTTCAAATATTTATCGCATGTACAATATTGAAAATTGAGCAAAACCTATGTGTTCTTTGGTGAAAATAATATTATCATACAGGTCACTCGTATTTTTGGGCTAGCAGAGAGAGATGTAATATGTTCGATACCCCATAAATTTTGAAATAGTGAAAATACCTCGTATTTAAGAATTCAACGCTTCACAGAAACGTTCTGAATGACTTTTTTTTTCTAAGTTTTGCAGTTCAAAAAGAAAACAAATTGTTGTTTCTAAAACCTGCATGTACATGTAAATTAACATTTTGATCTGCAGTGACCCTTAAAAAGATTACAGCAAACATTTAAAAATGTTGTCGCACCCGGCGAATTAATTTTAAAAAAATGAAGTAAAAGGATAAAAGTTCACCTCTCCACAAAGTGTAAGAAATGCACCTTTTCAAAATGGTAATTTCTATATGGCAACTTTTTAAAGACAATTAATTTTTTTCAAATCACAAAAGATGTTTGATTGATGTATATATTTCCACTGTGCGAAAGATCCAAATGCGCATGCTACAACGGAATTCGCTGTCTTATCCCGTTCAATAGGTTTAAGGCCGTGATTAGTGATACGAACATTTAAGTATAATTTGCAGTCAGTGGTAACTTTTATACTGTAAAACGCCGTTAATTTCAGTTTAAGGACTACACAACTTTGTTTTTTCAATAGATGACCCTCAGAATAGGGCGATTACCTGCTGCCTATTGATTATTGGGTAAAAAGGCGACTTTTATCTAGGATATTATAATTTCTTTTTTTTCTAACTGACCTTCAATGCTTCTTAACGTCTCACTTGACACCGCTCTGTTCAGCGCTCGACCCCGTGAGTAGTTATGCCCACTAGCCGTGACACAACAAAGTATAACAGTTTGTAGTTTTCTTGCTCCTGCTTAGCACTCAGCATAACAGGGAGTGGGACGACTATTTGTGAATATAATGTGACGGGGATGGGGTGTGTTGCTATGTTTCAGTGATAATAATAGTTCACGATATACCAAAGACACAAAACGAAAATTTACCTGCAGTCCCAAAACACACATTTAAAGTGACAATCTTGACGTCGCGCGGAAGTCCTACAGTTGAAGTGTAAGCTAAACCCTTTAAACCATATATATGAACAAGTTAATGTAATTGTTTTATACAGCGAAAATATAAGTGATATACCGTAAATTAGCAAAATTGATATTTTTAAGGCCAATGGAAATTCTACTCCGTCTCCAATAATTTCGGTGTAGTTTTTATGGTATTGTATACATAAACAGTTATGTTATGTTATTCAAATAAGTAGTAACACTGACGGAATGAAAATTGAATCGATAGTGCACTACTAATTACAGGCCTCGAACTGCACTGTATTGATTTTTAAATCTACAAGATAATTATAAGTATTTACGATTCTCGCGACATGTACACTTTGTTCCATGTTGTAGAAATACCTATTCGTACTTCATTACTTCAAAGAAAATTAAACAAAATATGAACGTTTTTCTCATCTTATCATCGTATCAACTCGACATTTCATCGTTTCATCAACATTTACAATCTGTGTTTTACTTTCTGAACTGCCTTTTTTATAGTATTCTTCTGAGGTTTCAGTCCCGTTGGAAGTCTCTTTCGATATATATAGAAGTTTGAGATTTTCAAAATAAAATTTATCAAATATCTGTACTATTTGTAGCAAGTTGCCAGTGCAAATTTTGTCAAAAATTAACATTTCATTCTTATTAGTTTTTATACGGGATTTTAAGAAATGACCTATTTGGCGGCCATTTTGAAAAGTGTGCTTTTTTCGCTTGATTAGAGCCAAAGTTTTGGGCATTTTTTTGCTAAAGTGTTTACTTAAATCATCACTGCACCAGTTATTTAGCTGCATCGGAGTTTTATGTTTTGCTGTAATTCTAGGTATGACTTTTTATTTATTTGTTTATTTAATTTTTGTTAACTTTATCAAAAATAATAGATTTTTTCAATATAAGTAACATATAAATAATAAGGTAGCTTAATTATTTAAATTTAAATTCTCGGCATTCTTCTGGTTTTGTTCTAGCAAGAAGTAGATCTTTTTATAAGTCCAAAATATAATCTAGATTCAGATTACGCAGACACCCAAAAAAGGTGAAAATAACATGTAGCCTTGGGTACTGTTCATTGCCTGTAATGGAAAGTTTTGGTGTCGTATCACTATCCGGTGTAGTGCCTACAGTGTTGTATTTTTTATGCTCACAGGTCAGAAAAGTTTTAGGTCACCTGAGATGATGTCAAATACTCTTCATAGAAAGAAATCTCTTAATGTCCTTGACATAAATTGTGAATTATATGACCCTGGGGTCTCATGTTTCCCCTGTGGAGGGGATCAAGTTTACTAAAGTTTATATAGGGAAAACACAGTTTTGAACACTATTTGGTCATTTGTAATAAAGAATGATCAATAATTGGTAGACATTATAAGTGTGAGATGGCCATTGAAATTCTAATTAACCCAATTGTCCATGACCTGACCCCTGGAAGGGTATCTATATGAACTATAGTTTATGTAGGGAAAAACAACATTTATGAGCATTTTTTGCTGCAATTTCTAGGAATGAAGTCAAAGTTGGTTAGAATTATTAGCCTGAGATAGCAATTTTAATATAAATCATATTGTCCTTGGCCGACCCCCTGGGGGCAGGAGGGGGCGGGGCCAAAGGGGCAAATAGGCTCAAAACCTTCAAAAAACTTCTGAAAATCCTGCTTAAAAGATGGGAAGGTCTTTAAAGTCTTTAAAAAATTGTGACTTATATGACAATGGGGTCTTAAGTTTCCAAACTTGGGAGGGGGTCAAGTTTACTATAGTTTATATATGAAAAAACATGATGAGCATTAAATTTGCCTCATTTTCTATAGTAAATGATTCAATTACTTTGTTAGAATCATTACCCTGATATAATAGCATTTTTAATCATATCCATTTACTTCTCATTGACCGCAAGGGAACGCCGTTGGATGAAGCTAAACGTGGTCAAAATGACTAAGTAATAAAAAAAAAGTCCTCTTTTGAATTCACAGATTTGATGGAACCAAATACACTTCATAGATTAAAAAGTTCAAATTTATAAAATCACTGACTGATTTCAAGGGGCCTGATAGGTCAATTATATATTAGCCATGATGTCTTTGTTTTCATTCTGAATTCCGAACTCAGGGGATCACTAAAGGGCCATGGGCCTCTCTTGGTATATTTCATTGGCCACCACACTTACTAATCATTATTACAAGACATACAAACATATTTTTTTATTTAAAAAGCACATTAAGAGGCTGAAATGAAAATGGATTTTTGCTGTAATCATATCTAATGTATTAATATATTTTACCGTAACGTCTTAGCACGATTTTTACATTCGTACATTTATAAGTTACTGAGGACTTCGGCTGTATAGTTGACTTCAGTTAGAAATGAACGACTTCAAACCCTTTCCTAAAGCTACTAATGGCGATTTTCAATCTGGATTTGCAAAACTCTGAAAATTCTAGATTTGTGTGTTTGCCCAGGGAAAGTCAAGAAGAAACGATCTTCATTTTGTCAAAAGCAACCAATCACGGCCTGCACGCTTTTATAATGTATTAGTACTAATTTTCCATAAGTGTAAACCTTTTATCTTGATTGACAGTGAAATGTTGTATGAGAATAGTGAAGCGGCCCTGTCCTCCTAGATGCCAACATTGCATTTGAAAGACTTTAAATAACTTCAATATCTATCTTATCGTCAGTTAGATCTAAGGGACGGATTTGCGTCAGCTGATGCCACGAGTCATTGAAACTAAACAATGAATAACCTTGAATATTTTCTGAGTTCAAATTTAAAAACTCTTCATATAGTTTTTATCTTCGTCGTTTAAAGGCATTAAGTTACCGAGAGACAAAAGGTTCTTCTTGTGATGTTAACACGTTGATAAAAGCAAAGAGAAAAATTGAACAGTGTCGATTGGCTTTAATCGATAATAATGACAGTTTGTGATGATTGGGTAAATACTGTAGTTAGTGGTCGCCAATATGTTGTTAGATATAGATTGTTGTGAACATCAATCAATGTGAATAAATCAGGAACACATGTATGTATAACTAAGCTAATTATCACGTTTGTCGGGTGGTAAGAGATAACCAACGTATATTTGTGTATGCATGTATAGGTGGACGGTAATCAACATTAAAAACATGCATATGGTGAGACATTGTTTGAGTATTTTCTACGAACCGGTGACAATTATATTATTTTCCTTATACTTATGCTAATCTAAAGCCTGCTTTTAGGCTATTGGCGTATCATACTTTGAAATTAAAACAGTTGTGATCCATATATCCATGTGATTTCCTACCCCCACAAATAATCATTATCAATTAGTGACTTATTATGAGACCGAGATTTGTTGTAACGGCCAAGATGTATGACATTCTACTGTCGATCCCCCTCCCCCTAATATAAAAAGGGTAGCGTATAATTTAAGTACCATCTGCTATAAAATGAAGATATGTGGCAAGAAAACTAGCTGCTATTATCCTTCCCTTCTCATACCGGTGTCATACCCGACCATTCCTATCATTATTCTTTTTTTATTTTAATACACTTGTGCGTCTGAAGCCGTAAAATGCAATACAACCTCAATGAAATTATATGCTAATATAAACGATGCAAAACAAACATGATTTGCTTTAAAATATCTCGCAATTTTCAATGTATATAAATTTGACTTTCAATTCCCGGTTTTCTTCGAATTTCAAATGGCGGGGTGATAATTATTATTGATATGAAAACGTCAAGGTATGAAATAAAATTACCTTTTCATATGTGAATATAGATATTCTACCCTCGGAATCAGAAAGGATCTTTTATTTTGGTACAGATACATATATAAACTGTTTTCCAATACATATCTTTACAAACTTGCATTTGTTTCTTTTTAGGTCACAAGTGACCTATCTAATCGCCCTTTGTCCGTCGTCGATCCGTCGTACGTCGTCCGTCGTGCGTAGTAATTTCCGTAAACAATTTACATTTTCGACTTCTTCTCCAAAACTGGCGGAGCAAATTTCAATGAAATTTTTGCACAAACCCTTCTAAGGCATTAGGCAATCAAATTGTTAATTATATGGTCCCCATCCCCAGGGGGCTGTGGGAGGTCAAGGGTAAAATTGACATAAAATTTTAAAAAAAATCTTCTTCTCTACTCACAGATGTGGTAGTAATGTATTCACTCTTCATAAATAGAAAGGTCGTAAGGTCCTTTACAACAATTTATAATTATATGACCCTAGGGTCTCTCGTTTCCCTCTGGGGAGGAGGTTAAGTTGATTATATTTATATTAGGGACAAACATATTTTTGAGCATAAGATTTAAATGTTGTCAGAATTATCAGTATGAAAGATGGCCATTAATACTATTAACAAATTTTCTATGACTGACCCTCAGGAGCCCTTAGGGGTGGGGTCAAATAGGGGCCAAATAGTCTAAAACTTCATTAAAAAATTTCTTTTGACATTTTGAAATGGTAAGAATCAAATACTTTTCATAGAAAGAAGGTCTTAAAGTCTTTTACAAAATTTGTGAATTATATGAGCTGGGGTCTCACGTTTTCCCTTGGGGAGGGGATCAATTTTACTTAGGAAATTAGTTTATTTTAAGGAAAAACAGCATTTAAGAACATTATTTGCTCTATTTTCATAAGGAAATGAGTCAAACTTGATTAAAATTATTAGCCTGAAGATATATGGCATTTTAACATTCATACGGTCCTCGATGACCCTCTGAGACAGAAGGGCGGGACCAAACAGGGTCAAAATGCTAAAATTTCAAAAAATTATTCTTCTAAGTTCACAGGTTTGAAATGGAACAAATACTCTTCATAGACTAAAAGTCAAATTCATAAATCATGAATCAACTTCAAAGGCCTAGTATATATGTTTATATGTCTTATTTGTTTCATTATATATTCAAACTCAGGTTGAACCGTTAAGGCATGGGCCTCTTGTTTATCAGTATGTTTTTATATTTTGTGTGATCTCTATACCATGGTATACACATGTGACCTATCATCATGCATGTATGATTGTCTATGAAGCTAATATAGTTATATAATTAGGGCCCCGACAGGCAGCATATTGAATTTGATAGTTGAAGTTTGTTTACCAGCTATTTTCATAAAGTACTGAAGGAATCCTCTCAAATTTCATAGTTAGGTTCCCGTATGCTCTAGTTCTGCATATTGTATTTTGGGACATACTTCAAGAATGGGCCGCCGGAAGCCATCTTGGATTTTGTACTTAAAGTTTGTTGTCGCTATTCTTAGAACGTACTGAAGGTAGACCTATTGCTCATGAGTAAATTTTGGAATTTTGAATAGTTTGAAATTTGTTAACCTCTATTTTTCATAAAATGAACAAAGGGATTTGTCTCAGATTTCATATGAAGGGTCCCCTAGTACCTTGTTTAAATAATACTCCTCATAAAGCATCGAAGTGGAACGGATTGCAAATCTAATTCTATTAGATTGGAGTAATACAGAGTGATATTTATCTAAAACTATCTTATGATATACATATTAACCACTAGTTTTCTCACTTTTAGAGCTTTTATTACAAGCCATCTTATAATAAAAAGTATAGTTGTAATGAGGATATCTTTATAGAATTATACACATTATTGATTATCGTATAATATTCTGTATTTACTCATAATTACACTTAATTTCCATAGTTCACTAGTACATATGTATGGTCAGTGTATATATGTGTAAGTAAGCGTGTTTTCCTTAATGTATGGGAGATAGGTAACTGTCGTAAAAGTGTATATATGCATGATTGATATTTATTAAGAGCGCATGTAAGATAATAATAAGCTTTTAAATATATTACTTAAATATATATATAATTTATTTATGAAATGGGTGTAGGCAGCGTTTACTGTCCTGTGATTATCGTTATGGAATTAGTAAATGTTGTGTCCAGTGTTGTAATGAGTGAGGAACCCTCCTGTGTGGGGAATACGTTTATATTGCTGAAGACTGACATCCAGTCCCTAAAACCGTGGGCAACCGTCGACGAATATTTTCATTAATGTTCTGGGGGCAATAAAATTTGCTTTCCGTCTTAACCAATATTATCATTAATGATTAAATGAAATGATGATGTCAATAAAATAATATATACTGACAAATACTCTGGTAATTGATTGTAGGAGGTCAGTTTCAATATGTATGGGTTGAATCTGGCAAAGGTGTAAGCGGTTTCCAGAAGTCAAAATGGACGATGTCCGTCAGTTCCGCCCTGCGTATTCTTGCATCAAACAGGTTTTGTTTTATCCATGGTGATCATAAACATACTTGTCACATATAATAAATATATTGCCGTGTCCCAAACTACAGTCACTTTTTTTAAGAGAAACACAACAACACATACCAACAGCCTCAAACCTACCACATGACATCCACACATCGTCATATTGCAGCTCCCAAAACATACCACATAACATTCACCAAGCCTATACGCGCAGCCTCCCAATACATACCACACGCCATCCACACACCGCCAACCACAGCCTCCCAAAACTAACTGCATGTTTAGGTTCACACACACTCACACACTCAATTACCACCATGGCATCACATACACAACACACAAAAAAATATATTTCCTTTGCAAAGTGTAAGTTTTAAGAATCATTACATTTGTGTTACTCAAGATGATGTTCCGTCTTAATGGCTTACGTACTAATGTGAACTCGTGGATACAGTATGTAAATACGTATTGCCCTCATCATTACATTTCATTACAGGCACACTTTAGTGTTAAGAAAAGGAGCAGCGTTTCTTGCTTCGGAATGAAAATGTCGTCGCTCGTGAAATGTGACTTCTAAAGGCAGATGTCTAAGCAGACCTACGAGCAGAAAAATTCCACACTAAACAATCTAAGGTATTGAATGTACACCTTTATGATTTTGTATGTTTTAACTGCTCGAAAAATAAAATGTCATCATCTTAATGCAAATTCTAACTTTTTCAAAAGGCGAGAACCATATATGCGTTTTGTTGCCAGCCTCTGGAACCACGGTGCATAGGAGGCGTTTGATTCCTCCTAAACGAAGTAGCTGATATTTGTGAAAATACAAAACTTGGAATGCACGTTGGAATGGCAGCTTGGTGGCAGCGTTCTGTTGTCAAAAGAAACATAAAGCAACTTATGTCTGGTGTTTGAAAAGGTAGCAATATTCAAAGTTTTTTGAATAAATTCAAAATACACTTCGATAAGTTATATAGGCGGTAAGTATTTTTATTTCTTTACAGCTCCGATAGTAAAGTTACACTCTCTTTGTTATTAATCAGAAAAGACTAATTATGTCAGTGTATGCTGTTATGTCTGGTGAAGCCAGTCCCTTTGAAGTATATTTGGTAGAAGTAATAAAACATTCATTTAAACGAGTGGAACGACTGATTCGTCAGTAATAATGTACCGGATAGGTGTGTTGCTTAAAGTATATAGCCTAATAACCGAGGCCATGGACATTAAATATCACCTGAGTTTTGAATTCAATATTGGCCCATCAGGCTTCTTAAAGTCAGTAAGTTGATTTACATCAATTTAACCTTTCAATCTACACAATTTTCGTGTGGAGAGTATTTGATTCCATTTACACCTCTTAAAGTTCTTAAATGAATTTTGAGCAATTATGCTCATAATGTGTTTTTCCTTGGTAATAAATTATATGAACATTTTACCGCATCCCCGGGAAAATCTGAGACCCCGAAATTCACATTTGGAGAGGGCCTTAAGACCTTTCGAATTAAAAATAAGATTTTTGAAATTTCAGCCTTTTTTTGGGCCCGCCCTCTGGCATTGGGTGTCAGCCAGCACCATATTTGATGTGATGATTAAATGCTGTCTCCGATCAATAATGCTAACCATGTTTGACTCAATTCCTATGAGAATTGAGCAAATGATATTCATGAATGTGGTTTTCCCTATATAAAGTATTAGTATTTGACACCTCCAAAGGGAAATCTGTAGCTAGGCAAAATGGAAATTTACAGTTTTTGTAGAGGCTTCGATACCCTTCAATCTTGAAGAGTACGAGTATCTGGTTACTAGCTATCTGCGCGTGAGTTTTCTTAATTTTAGCCATATGCCAATTTTGCCCCCTTTGGCCCGCCTCTTGTCCATCAGCCAGAAACTATATGGACAATGAACAATAAAATGCTTCATAGGGATTAGGAATGTATTTTTCTAATTTCGAAGATATGTAGATAGCTTCTGCTATGCATCGCCTATGGAATTTAAGATAAAATACTTAATCCAATATTTACATTAGAATAATTTAATGAAAAAAAAATTTTGAAAGATTATTATGAAAATAAAAATTAATGAAAGGGTTATAAATTATATTAATATGATGAACCCATAAACAACAAGAAACGAGATTAATGGAAAGCTTGGATGACAAAGTCGTTCCACAGCGTCGCATTTCAATCTTCCGCCTTCCAGTGAAGACCTTTTTTTCAAATGAAACGATAAACAAGAAATGTAGTTAAAAATAAGATTGATTGAACTTATTATAGTAAACCTTAGTTGATTCTAATATCAAGAAACGAACACATTAGAGATTGTACATCAAAATACTGTGGTTGACTACTTAAATTTATTGATATGAATCTGCGTGAACCTGAAATCAGTTGATCGTTTTACGAGAACGTTTTATTCATAGTGTATTCATAGTGTTTTTCATAGGCAAATGTTGTGTTTCGTCAGTTGGTTGATTCACATGTGACGAATCACTCCAGAATGTAAATTATTAGGGGTCTGTCCTGATTAGCAAGGTCCGTTTTAACCTGGTATAATAATATTGTCCACATAAGGTGTTATAACCGGGTGAGGTTAACTGGTAATATTTTATATTTTTGGTACACATAGGTTGTTATAACCGTGTTTTACTGTATATATTTGGTCCACATAGGTTGTTATAACCGTGTTTTACTGTATATATTTGGTCCACATAGGTTGTTATAACCGTGTTTTACTGTATATATTTGGTCCACATAGGTTGTTATAACCGTGTTTTACTGTATATATTTGGTCCACATAGGTCGTTATAACCGTGTTTTACTGTATATATTTGGTACACATAAGTTGTTATTACCATGTTTTACTGTATATATTTGGTACACATAGGTTGTTATAACCGTGTTTTACTGTATATATTTGGTCCACATAGGTTGTTATAACCGTGTTTTACTGTATATATTTGGTCCACATAGGTTGTTATAACCGTGTTTTACTGTATATATTTGGTCCACATAGGTTGTTATAACCGTGTTTTACTGTATATATTTGGTCCACAAAGGATGTTATAACCGTGTTTTACTGTATATATTTGGTCCTCATAGGTTGTTATAACCGTGTTTTACTGTATATATTTGGTCCACATAGGTTGTTATAACCGTGTTTTACTGTATATATTTGGTCCACATAGGATGTTATAACCGTGTTTTACTGTTTATATTTGGTACACATAGGTCGTTATAACCGTGTTTTACTGTATATATTTGGTACACATAGGTCGTTATAACCGTGTTTAACTGTATATATATGGTCCACATACATAGGTTGTTATAACCGTGTTTTACTGTATATATTTGGTACACATAGGTTGTTATAACCGTGTTTTACTGTATATATTTAGTCCACATAGGTCGTTATAACCGTGTTTTACTGTATATATTTGGTACACATAGGTTGTTATAACCGTGTTTTACTGTATATATTTGGTACACATAGGTTGTTATAACCGTGTTTTACTGTATATATTTGGTCCACATAGGTTGTTATAACCGTGTTTTACTGCATATATTTGGTCCACATAGGTTGTTATAACCGTGTTTTACTGTATATATTTGGTCCACATAGGTTGTTATAACCATGTTTTACTGTATATATTTGGTTGACATAGGTTGTTATAACCGTGTTTTACTGTATATATTTGATCCACATAGGTTGTTATAACCGTGTTTTACTGTATATATTTGGTCCACATAGGTTGTTATAACCGTGTTTTACTGTATATATTTGGTCCACATAGGTTGTTATTACCATGTTTTACTGTATATATTTGATCCACATAGGTTGTTATAACCGTGTTTTACTGTATATATTTGGTACACATAGGTTGTTATAACCGTGTTTTACTGTATATATTTGGTCCACATAGGTTGTTATAACCGTGTTTTACTGTATATATTTGGTCCACATAGGATGTTATAACTGTGTTTTACTGTATATATTTGGTACACATAGGTTGTTATAACCGTGTTTTACTGTATATATTTGGTCCACATAGGTTGTTATAACCGTGTTTTACTGTATATATTTGGTCCACATAGGTCGTTATAACCGTGTTTTACTGTATATATTTGGTCCACATAGGTCGTTATAACCGTGTTTACTGTATATATTTGGTCCACATAGGATGTTATAACCGTGTTTTACTGTATATATTTTGTCCACATAGGTTGTTATAACCGTGTTTTACTGTACCGTATATATTTGGTCCACATAGGTTGTTATAACCGTGTTTTACTGTATATATTTGGTCCATATAAGTTCGTTATATCCGTACTTCACTGTATATATTTGGTACACATAGGTTGTTATAACCGTGTTTTACTGTATATATTTGGTCCACATAGATTGTTATAACCGTCTATGTGACCAAAATAATAACATTAAAATCACTGTGGTTAATAACACCTAATGTGTACCAATACTATACAGTAAAACACGGTTATACGACCTCATGCTGGACTAAATATATCGTACAGTAAACACGGTTATAACACTAATGTGACCAAAATACAGTAAAACAC
>SAYR01029704.1:399413-421880 GCA_004382745.1 Argopecten irradians irradians
GATGCTGTTCCTCTTGCTTGATCTTGTCCTAATCTGCATGTTAAGTTGGCAGAGAAGAAAGTCATTTGATAAGTGGAAAATTGACCACCGGCCCCTCCAGGCCCCTCCCCGCGGAGGGGTGGGGGGTTGGGTCCATGTCTTATCATTTTTTTGCAAAACAATTTGGGGAATCCTATCCCACTATAAGGATGTCTACCCATTGCAATTATGGTGCTATCCGCATGGGCTTTTAGTTTTGCAAGAGACAAAAGTCGATTTATAGGAAATAAGCCAAATTGGACCCTTTTTTGACTCCGCCACGCTGCAGGCCCCCTGGGGGTCAGCCCCATCGTTTGACAATTTTGAAATCCAACGCCTATTAAGGATGCTACCCATTGCATTATGGTGCTTATCGCATGCTTGTTTCAGAAAGAAAGTGTTTTAATGAAAATAGCCAAATTGACCCCATGCCCGCCCTCAGGGCCCCCAGGGGTCAGCCCCTATCATTTGTAACAATTTTGAATCCCCACCCTATTAACGATTGCTACCCATTGCCATTAGTGAGTGCTATCTCATGCTTGTTTTCAGAGAAGAGTCAGATGTATATGGGAAATAGACCAAATTGACCCCTATTTGACGCGCCCCTCAGCGCGCACCTGGGGGTATACCCATCATTTTACCATTTTGCAGTAGTAGCCATAAAGGATCCAGTCAAAATTTTGTTGAAATCCGACCAGCGGTAATGGGAGAAGAAGTCTAATTGTTTGACGACGGACGACGGAAACGACGACCCGGACGCTGCGTTTATCCCATAAGCTCCACCTCGGTCCTCGACAGGGTGAGCTTAAAAATTAACATGGTTGCTTTGACGACTTTTGACTAAATCATGGCAAGATACTTTTGCCAAATAAAAGGTACATTATTTCGTTACGTATAACACTAAAATTTATTTTATATTCACAAGAACGCTAGTGGTTAACATAAAAAACTTCATGTTATGCATCGGACTTAAGCATGTCTTCGAAAGACGCAGTAACTGGTTGGCGACATATTATCGCGAAGAACATATTATCGTGATTTTTGCTTTGCCGACTTTTGAATAATAATAAATCATTGCCAGATATTTAAGCCAAATTAAAAATGTACATTATTTGGTTACTTATAACATTCAAATTTCTTTTCAATTTATAAGAACGATAACGTCAAGAAAACTAGATGCAATGCATCGGACTTTAGCAAGTCTTCGTAAGGCTACCGTACATTACACGATAATATAAGTTCATATGTCACTTTTAGTTGCTCGTACATATACAGAGCTATATCATTATTATATTTTGTTAGTTTATGTTGATAAATTTTGTACCTTTTCCCTTTCAATATAACGCAGTTGTCGATAATCAAAAGGCACAACTCCCAGTGACCCATTAATTTTTACTGCGCAATGAGATCACCAGATATAGTTCGTCAATGCAAAAGGGATACATAAATCATAGACTCCCAACTAAACACTTAATTCATACCGTCTATTGTGCATATGTATGTACAAATAATGTTTGTGGTTTTGAATACTAAGGTTCGATTTATTCATACTATCAAGTAATATGTAAAATGAACAAAACAACTTTTAATTTTCATCGCGGAGTGGTTTTATTGTTTAGTGTGTACAGGCTCGCCGAGCGTACCTAAGAATGCTGTTTCACAGCATCAAAAAATTATACTGACATACAAATATATTCAGTATTTGCATCTTGCAGAGTTATCTGTCTTTGTAGGTAGGTATTCATTGGTTGTGACGTTAAACACTTTATAGCGTTTATTCATATTTTTCCAGAGAAAACGATATAATTTATGCTCATTTAAGCATTTAGCGTCTGTAAGTTGGAATTTATAGCTAATATCAATGCCAGTTCAATGCAACGTTCGATACCAATTTTATGACGCAATTTCAAGAGATTTTGCGTCTATAATGAAACGGCCATTTTCCGTGATCACTGTAACGTGACAATGATAATGACGTCATAATAATAAGCGGAAGACAGTTTAAAAGTGATGAATGCCAACTGCGCTTGGTAAGGTTACAAAGTAGAGCTGCAGTAAAAAAAATAGATATTTAAGATGCTCCACCGCTGACAAATGGTATTTTTTCACTATCAAAAAAAAGGAGCAGACGATTTAGTATTTTTCTCCAGTTATAAAAGTTACTAACTTTACATCATTACCACCATTGAAAAGTTTGAGCTTCTAAAATATGAAAAATAATTAATTGCATCCCGAAAAAATTCCCTGGCACTGTATTCTATATGGAATGAAGTAATGATTGCGCATGCACCAAAGGCAAAATAAATTATCATATGTTATTTTTGTGTTAATTAGGCATATATATACACGATTAAACACCAATTATTGCTCAAATGATGAATACCATTTATGCTCTGTCGGCGGTGGAGCATCTTTAAGTAATGACGTCATAATCGTACTTCATAATCAATACTTCGAAACCAATGCAAATTTTCTCTTAATAAGATTAATATATAAACAGAAAGCATATAAACCTACGTATTCTCTACATTGTACTACCAACAGATTGAAACTGTACTGATGTCACAATTAAAATAAATCAACAGAACTAAAATATCCAATATAAAAACTTTTTCTTCTGTACATATTTTCACGTGGTCTCTTAAAATTAACCGTATACAATGTCTAGTTGTTTCCGAACATTACTACAGCCAGTTTCTTGCATAGCTCATAGCTAATAACATGTCGATTTATGTAAATATTTTAACGCCTTTTGACAAAACTCTCCGAACGTTTCCTAGCGGGAATGTTTACAACAATGCGGAAGGAAAATATCTTACGGAAGGCATCACATCTATATCTTTATTTTCTGAATGATTGGTAACTAGGTCACTTTAAGCACAAATGTGACATCACTATGAGTTCTCTTCCGTATGGAACCTCATTATATGTGACAACACTAGGAGTTCTCTCCCGTATGGAACCTCATTATATGTGACATCACAATGAGTTATCTCCCGTATTGAACCTTATTGTATGTGACATCTTTATGAGTTATCTCCCGTATGGAACCTCATTATATGTGACATCTTTATGAGTTATCTCCCGTATGGAACCTCATTGTATGTGACATCTTTATGAGTTATCTCCCGTATGGAACCTTATTATATGTGATATCACAATGAATTCTCTCCCGTATGGAATCTCATAATATGTGACATCACTATGAGTTCTCTCCTGTATGGAACCTCATTATATGTGCTTTTAATGTACGAGCCGTGGATAAGGTTTTGTTGCAAACATTACACACGTGCTCTTTAGGATTGGCCTTATTCACGTGCGTCTTCAGATGATCTTTATGTAATTTTGCCGATGAAAATACGTCACCACAAGTATCACACTTTAATGTTTTTGTTTCTTTGTGCTTTTTCTTGTGACGCCTCAATAAGTAATCGGCCTTGTATTCTTTACCACAGATATCGCATTTGTGGGTCGGTCTGTTTTCCATATGAGTGAGAGAGTGACGTTGAAAACATGCAAGACGTAAGAATGCTTTGCCACAGGTGAGACACTTGTGTGGTTTTTCACCTGAATGGATTGGGGAATGCTGACGAAGGCTTCCGGCATATGGAAACGTTTTACCACAAATTTCGCATTTGTATAGATCCCCTATATCTGAATTATGAGACTTGTCTTTTTGATGTGTTCTGAGATGATCTCTTAAATGACAAGACGTACTACACTTCTTTCCACAAATATCACACTGGTATGGGTGTTCTCTTGTATGCGTTTTCACATGCGCTTGTAATGTGGTTTCTTTACTAAATCCTTTTCTACAGACAGGACATTTGTAAGTCGTTCCTTCGCCGTGAGTGTCTCGGAGATGACTTCTGAGCCGTCTTTGGAGATGAAATGTCTTACCGCAAATGTGACACACACAATTTTTCTCATTTGTATGTGCTGTTATCATATGTTCTTTCAAGCGGTTAGAAAACTTAAAGGCTTCTCCACAGAGCTGACAACGAAATGGCTTTATTCCTTCATGAGAAAGAAGGTGATATTTTAGGCCAGCTTTGGTTATAAAACCTTTCCCGCAGATTTTACAGGCGAACGGTTTCTGTTGGTTTTCAAATAATATTCTTCCTGCAGGGCCGCGTTGTCTCGAATGTTCGACTAAATGATTTTGGAGACTTTGATGTAGACTAAACGTCTTCCCACAGACATGGCACTTGTGCGCCTTCTTTTTTGCATGCAGTCGGAAATGTATCCGCAGTAACGAGAAATGAAGAAACCTTTTACCGCATACCTCACACGCGTTTCGCTTCATTTTTCTTGGATGCATGTTTTGGTGATTTCTCAGCAGTTGTGCTTTGCTAAATCTCATACCACATATATCACACTGGTGCGTCTTGTCCGTATGCAAATCAACATGTCTCTGAAGTTGTCCGAAATTTTGTAACTCCTTTCCACATACATCGCACTTGTAAATGTCGTCCGCATGCTGCGTCCGAGAGTGTAACTGGAGATTACTAAGCTGTACAAACCTTTGACTGCAGATATCACATTTGTAAGGCTGCTCTCCCGTATGATTCCGGAGATGCATACGAAGGACGGAGGAGAAGGAAAATGTTTTATCACATATGCTGCATTTGTAACGTTTTCTCGTTGAATGAGTTATTCTCTTCTGCATGTGAAGAGCTTTCGGGTTTCTGAATTCCTTACCGCAAGACTCATTTTTTTCATTCGCTTGGGTAGGACTGCAGGAATACAAATTGCCAGTCTTTCGTGTTTGTTCAGTATGTTCAAAAAAATGACTCACTAAATGACTCATCTCTAAGAATATCTTTCCACAAGTATCACACTTTAATGTTTTTGTTTCTTTGTGCTTTTTCTTGTGACGTCTCAATAAGTAATCGGCCTTGTATTCTTTACCACAGATATCACATCTGTGGGTCGGTCTGTTTTCCATATGAGTGAGAGAGTGACGTTGAAAACATGCAATACGTATAAATGCTTTGCCACAGGTGAGACACTTGTGTGGTTTTTCACCTTTATGGATTAGGGAATGCAGACGAAGGCTTCCGGCATATGGAAACGTTTTACCACAAATTTCGCATTTGTATAGATCCCCTATATCTGAATTATGAGCCTTGTCTTTTTGATGTGTTCTGAGATGATCTCTTAAATGACCAGACGTACTACACTTCTTTCCACAAATATCACACTGGTATGGGTGTTCTCTTGTATGAGTTTTCACATGCACTTGCAAAGCGGTTTCTTTACTAAATCCCTTTCTACAGACAGGACATTTGTAAGTCGTTCCTTCGCCGTGAGTGTCTCGGAGATGACTTCTGAGCCGTCTTTGGAGATGAAATGTCTTACCGCAAATGTGACACACACAATTTTTCTCATTTGTATGTGCTGTTATCATATGTTCTTTCAAGCGGTTAGAAAACTTAAAGGCTTCTCCACAGAGCTGACAACGAAATGGCTTTATTCCTTCATGAGAAAGAAGGTGATATTTTAGGCCACCTTTGGTTATAAAACCTTTCCCGCAGATTTTACAGGCGAACGGTTTCTGTTGGTTTTCAATTAATATTCTTCCTGTAGGGCCGCGTTGTCTCGAATGTTCGACTAAATGCTTTTGGAGACTTTGATGTAGCCTAAACGTCTTCCCACAGACATGGCACTTGTGCGCCTTCTTTTTGGCATGCAGTCGGAAATGTATCCGCAGTAACGAGAAATGAAGAAACATTTTACCGCATACCTCACACGCGTTTCGCTTCATTTTTCTTGGATGCATGTTTTGGTGATTTCTCAGCAGTTGTGCTTTGCTAAATCTCATACCACATATATCACACTGGTGCGTCTTGTCTGTATGCGAATCAACATGTCTCTGAAGTTGTCCGAAATTTTGTAACTCCTTTCCACATACATCGCACTTGTAAATGTCGTCCGTATGCTGCGTCCGAGAGTGTAACTGGAGATTACTAAGCTGTACAAACCTTTGACTACAGATATCACATTTGTAAGGCTGCTCTCCCGTATGATTCCGGAGATGCATACGAAGGACGGAGGAGAAGGAAAATGTTTTATCACATATGCTGCATTTGTAACGTTTTCTCGTTGAATGAGTTATTCTCTTCTGCATGTCGAGAGTTTTTGCGTTTTTGAATTCCTTACCACATGAGTCAAACTTTTTGTTTTCTTGGGTACGACTGCAGGAATACAAATTGCCAGTCTTTGGTGTATGTTCAAATGAATGGCTACGAAACTGACTCAACTCTGCAAACATTTTACCACAAGTTACACATTTGAATTCATTTTCTCCTGCATGAGTCCCGTAGTGTTGATTTAATATAACTCGACGATTAAAACACTTGCCACATACCACACACTTGTGTTCATGGCTTCTTTTGTGATCAATTAACATTGTTGGTTTTCTAAATCTTTTACCGCAGACATCGCATTTGTAGATCTTTTCTATGTGTGTGACAGCGTGTTTCTGCAGCTGTTCCTCTTTTCTGAACTCCTTTCCACAGATCGTGCACATGTATTGTTTTGGTGCGTGAACCACCAAAGTATGGCTCCGTAAACTACTTAACTGGGTAAATGCCCTTCCACAAATATCACATTTTATCATATTCGTGCCTTGATGTGTCCTCTTGTGGCGCCTCAATAAGTAATCAGCCTTGCATTCTTTACCACAGATATCACATCTGTGGGTCGGTCTGTTTTCCATATGAGTGAGAGAGTGACGTTGAAAACATGCAATACGTATAAATGCTTTGCCACAGGTGAGACACTTGTGTGGTTTTTCACCTTTATGGATTAGGGAATGCTGATGAAGGCTTCCGGCATATGGAAACGTTTTACCACAAATATCGCATTTGTATAGATCCCCTATATCAGAACGATAAGCCTTGTATTCTTGATGTGTTCTGAGATGATCTCTTAAATGAGCTGACGAACAACATTTCTTTCCACAAATATCACACTGGTTTTTTGCTTTGTGCTTTTTCAGGTGTGTTTTCCAGGTGGTTGCCTTTCTAAATTCCTTCTTACAGATATGGCATTTGTAAGCCGTTCCTTCAAAGTTTGAAGACCTATCACATTCAGAATGATCCTCAGTGTGCGAAGGTTTACCACATTCAGAATGATCCTCATTGTACGAAGGTTTACCACATTCAGAATGATCCTCAGTGTGCGAAGGTTTACCACATTCCGAATGATCCTCATTGTACGAAGGTTTACCACATTCCTCATGATCCTCAAAGTTTGAAGGTTTACCCAATTTTGTGTGATCGTCAGAAAAACTACAAATATCACACTGGGTGCGATGTTCCGTCTTGTTTACCTTATTGGAAACCTTACCACAAACATTGCATTTAAAAGTCTCCTGTTCGCTTAGGTGTGTCCCCGACCCGATCATCCCTATTTCATCCAGTACGTGCACATTTTCGTTGTCTTCTTTGCTCATTGTCTTGGCCAAACTCTCATAAGCTGTTGTTTCGCTCATCACTATTGTTTTTTCTTGGTATTCTAACTTTGCTCTTCGGTTTTCGTGCCACTAGACTGAAATCAGAGAACAAAATAAATTGATACAAACCGTGACAAACAAAATTAACAGAAAAAGTTAGTATACATATTTTTTGTCTTAAACATCTATGTTTATCTTAAATTAGAACGAATATTTAGAATTTATATTCTGATCTCATACACATGAACTAATGGAAGTACCCGATAGTCCAAATAACCTCCAAATAATTGCAACAGAATTTGTTTTCTGCTTTTTGGGTTGTAGGAGTTTAGTATTTCAATATGAAACAAGAGGTCCATGGGCCTTAACGATCATCTGACTATTGGCACAATACAACACCTCAAAGAATATGTAGTGGCAAACATTTAAGAATAGAGGAAGTTCATGTTCTGATATATTTGATGAATTAGACCATGAATGAAGGTTCCTTGATCCCAACCATGCTACAAGTCCAATATACATTCTCTATGATTTTTTACAAGAAATAGTTTAAATTGTTTAGCTTATTTGATTCCTGTGACCTTGAATAAAGGTCAAAGTCATTCATTTGAACAAACTTGGTAGCCCTTCATCCAAGCATGTCACAGGCCAATATTAGGTCTCTAGTCATCTTACTTATTCACAAGAAGCAATTTAAAGATTTAACCTATTTGACCCCTGTGACCTTGAATGAAAGCCAAGGTCATTGATTTGAAAAACTTTAATATTAGTCCTTCATCCTAGCATGTCACAGGCCAAAGATCAGGTCATATGCCTCTGAGTTATTCACAAGAAGCCATTTAAAGAGTTTAACCTATTTCACCCCTGTGACCTTGAATTAAGGTCAAGGTCAATGATTTGAACAAACTCGGTAGCCCTTCATCCTAGCATGTCACAGGCCCAATATCAGGTCTCTAGGTCTCTTAGTTATTCACAAGAAGTTGTTTAAAAATTTTAGCCTATTTGACCCCTGCGACCTTAAATAAAAGTCAAGGTAATTCCTTTGAACAAACTTGGTAGCCCTTCATCCAAGCATGTCACAGGCCCAATATGAGTACCCTGGGCCTTTCGGTTCTTGAGAAGGTGTTTAAAGATTTTAACCTTTTTGATCCCTGTGACCTTAAATGCACTTGGTAGCAATTCATCCCAGCATGACACAGACCCAATATAAGTATCCTGGGCCTTTTGGTTCTTGAAAAGAAGTCGTTTAAAGATTTTAGCCTAATTGACCCCTGTGATCTTGAATGAAAGTCAAGGTCATTCGTTTGAACAAACTAGCTAGGTAGTTCTTCATACCAGCATGTCACAGGCCCAATATGAGTACCCTGGGGCTTATGGTTCGTGAGAAGTTGTTTAAAGATTTTAGCCTATTTCACATCTCTGACCTTCAATTAAGGTCAAGGTCATTCATTTGAACAAACTTGGTAGCCCTTCATCCCAGCATGCCACAGGCCCAATATCAGGTATCTAGGCCTCTTAGTTATTCATAAGTCGTTTTAAAAGATTTTATCCTAATTGACCCCTGTGACCTTGAATGAAGGTCAAGGTCATTAATTTGAACAAACTTAGTAGCCCTCTTCATTCTAACATGCTATAAGTCCAAAATGAGTACCCTGGGCCTTTTGGTTCTTGAGAAGAATTTGTTTAAAGATTTCAGCCTATTTGCCCCAGTGACCTTGAATGAAGGTCAAAGACTTAGGTCATTCATTTGAACAAACTTGGTAGCCTTTCATACCAGCATGCTACAAGCCAAATATCAGTACCCTAGGCCTTTCGGTTATTGAAAAGAAGTCCTTTGAAGTCGGCTTTGTTTGTTTGATTATTTTAATGTCCTATTGACAGCCAGGGTCATGTAAGGACCGACGGCGTACGGCACAGCGCGCAGCAGATCACGCACGTCGATGGGTCAGATGACATAAAAATACAGCAAAAATGAACTTGGACCTAAAACGGATACACCCTGCTGACCAGTGAATAAAGGGAGATAACTCTTAATGGTTTTAGAAAATTTGAAACAGTCACAAAATTGCTTTCTTTTTCTATTTGTTAACTCATAATTATGGTATTTTTCACTTTCACTCTTTCAATCTGATTTAAATTACATATTGAAACCCATTCCAGATAAATCTGACCAGAAGTAAAATATCTATAAGCAGTTCAATTTTGAACACTGAAAGGCTGTGATCTGGTCGGGGAAAAAAAATATTCACATCTGCAGGGCACCAGAAATTACCTCACAAAATTTCATGGCGATCCAATTTATAATTTCGGGAAAATGGTCGGACAAAGTCGTGGCAGGAAAAAGAAGAACCAGAAGAAGAAGAAGAAAAAGAAATGGAGCAAAAACAATAAGTTCCCCACTCGGTTAACTATCAAAATTCAAGATGGCGGCATGTCGGCCATCATGCACATCAATCGGTCCCAATATGCATTACGCACAACTAGGGACCTAGGGGAACCTGCACATAAAATTTGGGACAAATCCCTTCAATACTTTCTGAGAATAGCAATATCAAACTTTAACTATCAAAATTGAAGATGGCATCCTGTCGGTCATCTTGTTCACCGATCGGTTCCAAAATACAATATTCACAACTTGGGCCATAGGGGACCTCCATTATGAATTTGAGACAAATCCCTTACTACTTTCTAAGAAATAGTGGTAATAAACTTTAACTATCAAAATTCAAGATGGCATCCTGTCAGCCATCTTGTTCACCGATCGGTCACAAAATACAATATGCACAACTTGGGCCCTAGGGGGACCTCCATATATAATTTGAGATAAATCCCCTAGTACTTTCTGAAAAATAATGGTAACAAACTTCAACTATCAAAATTCAAGATGGCAGCCTGTCGGCCATCTTGTTCACCTATCAGTCCCAAAATACAATATGCACAATTTGGGCCCCAGGGGATCGGGACCTACATATTAAATTTGAGACAGGTCCCTTCAGTACTTTCTGAGAAATAGGGGTAACAAACTTCAACTATCAAAATTCAAGATGGCAGCCTGTCGGCCATCTTGATCACCGATCGGTCCCAAAAAACAATATGCACAACTTGAGCCCTAGGGGATCCAGACCTACATATAAAATTTGAGACAGATCCATTCAGTACTTTCTGATAAATAGGGGTAACAAATTAAACTTCATCTACAAAAATTCAAGATGGCGGCCTGTCGTCCAAATGAAAATCAGCCCTTATATTCAGCATACTGTATACACAGTCAAAATGAACTTATGTATACACTTTATAAGAACATTCTTTTGCAATTACCGTCCTAACTTTTGATTTCAATAATCATTAGCATTAATTACGTAAAAATTGAAATAGACATACACAATTAAAAATCGATCGAAAGACGACATCAAAATAGGCGTTGTTCGTGATTTTTGGGAATACACAGGAGGCAGAGTCATAAGAGAACACTTAAAACACACCATCCATGGTGCATATGTATGTACAAATTCAATAGTGTTGGAAATCGGTTAAGATTTCATCATCGATGATCGAATAAAATCTGTTAGTGTCAAGCGATTGATTTTCGATTATTAATCAGTTACTTTTTCTTTACGAAAGTTCTTAGAATTGTTAGTTATTTTTAATGATGGCATGAATTTTATTGATATCATTTATCAAAATTTCATTTTTGGACATACCTTTAACAATATATTTTAGCTCTTTTTTTTTTTCTTTTTATGTTTTCAGTTACTTAAGATCACTGATGTTACCCAATAAAAGAACTACTAACAGAAATCTTGACAAAAAGCAGAAATACAATATAAATCTTCAAATTCAATTTAAAACTTAGATAAAGTTGACATTTTTAAAATTCAATATGAGTGAAACATATTATAGATGTAGGCCTACATGAAATATAAAGCTTCACCATATTGATGGCCGCCATTAAAGCATTTTGTTTAGTTATTTCTGCATAGTTTTGTATCCTAATTTATTATCATATTGACTTAAGTCAATGTAACTCTATACAAGCCTATATCTGTAAGTTTATTTTGATATCATATTTGTTTTAACAGTAGGTTTGGTAAGAAGTCATTGCTAAAGAGAGAAACAGCATAAACTCTGTACTCTCTAAGGGAAAATGAAAGCAGAATTCCCACTTCCTGTTTTGATAGTCATCATCATACCGATCATCGATGTTGATACATCATAATCAATTAATTGAAATTGGTTGTCTTTTCGATTAGACATTGATTATAATCGATCATCGGGACAACCCTAAAATACAATGTTTGTATTTTTGAATATCATGGTTGGATTTATTTATACCGTCAAGTAAAATGAACAAAACAACATTTAATTTTCATTGCGTAGTGGTTTTGTTGGTTCGATTTGCTCAGGCTTGCTGAGCGTACCTAAAAATGCTGTTTCACAGCGTCAAAAACTCCTTGCTTATGTTGAAAAAAATAATGATAAGACGACTAATATCTGTCGTATTTTGACCTCGGATGGGACATATATATGAGCATCCCTTTTGAAACTAACAACTAGTTGCCACCGAGGACACCACCCCTCGGAAAGTGTCAGTTCAGAGATGCTGACATCTATACCAGTCAGCCGCTGGCTACTTACTCATACCTGTCAACTTTAAGGAATTGCATTGCATAAGAAAGCGTGCGAGCGAAATTTTCAACAGTCCACAGGGTTCTCATTAAAAGCCGATTGCAGGCGAAAAACAGCCGTGTATTTCCTTGTTTACAACTGGCAATTTTTGTCAGAAATAAGTATTGGCCCCCATGGGGGCTTGTGGCCCTCAACCACCTATTATTAATTTTCAACCATCTATTAAAAAACTTAGTGAGAACCCTGGTCCAACTGAGGCGCTACGCGTCGCTTATCATTATTACTATAGTGATGTTTTAGCATAAACCCTAATTATCTTTGGAAAATAGCACAGGATGGAAATATTTCAATATCTAATGAATAAAAAAACTTAAAGATGCTCCACCGCTGACAAATGGTATTTTTTCACTATGAAAAACAGGAGCAGACGATTTAGTATTTTTCTTCAGTTACAAAAGTTACTTACTTTACACCATTACCACCATTGAAAAGTTTGAGCTTCTAATTTTACTTCAAGTTAAAAATATGAAAAATAATTAATTTCATCCCGAAAAAAATCCGTGACACTATATCCTATATGGAATGAAGTACTGATTGCGCATGCGCCAAAGGCGAAATAAATTATTTTATATAATTTTTTGTGTTAATTAGGCATATATATATACACGATTAAACACCAATTATTGTTCAAATGATTAATATCATTTATGCTCTGTCGGCAGTGGAGCATCTTTAATATTTTTATATCCTATAAGTTAAAACTTATATCACCAAAGGCTTTTAACATGAAACTAGGGACCTAGGGGAACCTGCACATGAAATTTGAGACAGATCCCTTCACTGCTTTCTGAGAAATAGTGGTAACAAACTTCAATTGTCAAAATCCAAGATGGCGGCCTGTCGGCCATCTTGTTGACCAATCAGTCCCAAAATACAATATGCACAACTAGGGCCCTAAGGGAACCTACATATGAAATTTGAGAAAGATCTCTTCAGTACTTTCTCAGAAGTAGCGGTAACAAAAAATGTTAACGGACGGAAGGACGGAAGGACGGACCACGGACCACGGACAAAAAGCGATTTGAATAGGCTAAAAATAACATTTGTAGTATTAATCAAGAGTAAAATCAAATGGAGAAAAGGTTCTGATAAAAAGGTTCTAATTATATATTCATGTTGCGTCTGCAAAATATTTAAATTACTGAAAGTAACCTTCTAAACAAACATCTGGCCTTTCAATTTTTTTGTGTGATTAAAGCTATTAACCAGTTGGTGGCAGACTTAATTAATAATAAGGTGTGAATTATATGTAGTGAGCATTACTTACGGTAAACCTTCGGTTAGTTCAAACAAAATTAAATAAATATTGATGGACCAGATCGAATTATCCGAAATTAAGCTTCAGGAAAAAATCGTGAGTTCAAACTTTCTGAGTTGAAATCGGTAAAAATCAGTTTTGAGTACCGACGTACCTGGCATAAGCAATGTAAGGCAGAAAATCTTTAGGAAATGTATATAGATTGCTGATTTACCTCAAAGATAATATTCAATCAATTTCTCGTAAACAGGAGCATTTAATTTTTGAATTTATAATTAATTGCATAGCGAATGCCGCATGCATATGTGCACGTGGACAAGGCCCCAAAACAGCACCGTTCACGATCGTGGCCTAGAATGTAGAAATCGAGGTGACTCGCTAACTTTATTCAAACCACAGAAAATATAGTTAGATCTTTGTTATATTTCGTAACAAATGTTAATTTTTTTTTTCCAGTTAAAAAAAAGTCTGGTTGCATTTACGAAACTGCTGTTGAAAATATTTGTTTACATTCAGTTCGTAAAATTAGGTCACAATTGCACTGTGACTGTCAGATTATCCAACACCCGATTGCACATGTTGTCCACTTCTAAAATAAGACATGTTACTAGTTTTAAACTGATGAAAAGCTACGTATGATATCTATTGTTTAATTTACCAACAAGTGGATTGTTTGGGATGTAAAAAAACAAACACTGCTAAAATGATTTACTCATGTTTTTAATGTTTAATATGCCTAAAAGCTAAATATCCATGGAAGATAAAAAATCCTTTGCAATCGTAATGGCCGCCATTTTGGATTATTGTAATAAAGGATTTGGATTGGTATACAATTTCAGGATTCCACAAATAATTACTTTTTTTAATTGAAAAGGGTAATTTTTTTTTCAGAATTGTGTTGTGAAATTTATCTAACAAAAATATTAAAAATCAAAATTATTACCAATAAATAAATTTAAATGAAATTTCAAAGAATTTTTTTTTTCTTCTTCAGATTAAATTTCATTTTCACAGTTTGACTTGACGTTTTAATACACATTGGATTAATTAATTGAAAATCTGATATTCATGATAAGTTGTAGGCAGGAAACAGAACTATTTTATTGAGGGGGGGAGGGAGGCCTTACGTAGATGTTCTAGTAATAATTAAGACAGCAGTGGCACTTCTTGCCTACATGTACATGTATATACACTAGCCAAATTATATCGCAGAAGCATATGTTATGTTTAGATGATGAGTTTCTCTATAATTTGGATTACGGAAAGAAATAAAAAAATGGCATATTTTGTAACTTCGGTACAAGAAGAGAACTGTTATTGGAAAAAAAATGGTAAGATAATGTAGTCCATGTCATGTACGGTACAAAAATAGTAATTTTTAAATTTCAAATATTTGGTCATTTCATCAGATCAATTTTATTTCAAATATAGGAAATTATTATAGTTGGTTTACATTCAAGATTTTGGAGCTAAGATTAGATAATTAGATTTGAATAGAGCTAAGATTAGATTATTGGATTTGAATAGTGTTCATTAGTCCAGGTTTACCAGTGACCAGTCTTGGCATGTAAAGGGAGTCGACAGGTGACAAGCCCCTAAGGTTTAATTTGTAATTAGTAAAATAAACATGTCCATTTTATTTGGGTTCTATTGTACAATGTTGACCATAGGTATTTACTTTTAGGGCATGTTTGATTATCACAGTAATGTAGGATTTTTAGGGTAACCCCACCCACTAATTAATTGTATAGCCAATCAAAGTCTAACTTGGTAATTAATTGAAATATATGGGATAACGATATAGAGGTGTTAGTTAGTTGGAGGGAGAGAGTGGACCGAGAGTGAATGGAGGTGCTGGCCTGAGAGGACACATGGACATTTGACCAATTTATAGTATGGGCCAGCACCCCAATTAATATGTGTTTGAATGACAATAATGGACAATAAATTAAGAAGAGGAATTTTATGGTGTTTCGTTAATCATCAACAAATGAACAGTTCACCAAGTGCGTAGACCAACACGGAGGTTTCAGAAGGGTGTGGCTTATGCGATACCACGCTAATTCCCCAAACTGTATACAATACAGCCACATCTTGATGGACCTCCAAATTACAGAATTGGGGAAAATACCCAAAACCCCAGCAAACCACTTGGTGACACATATAATATCTAGGAATTCCATTACGTCACATATCAGTATATATATATATATTTCCAGTATTATGTCATTTCAACAAGGCCTATTCTGTCTTTATATATTACAGAGTTAGCTCCCTTGCTGGCAGGTATCGATTGTTACGTCATTGTTTTGTGAGCGCAATTCACGTCGTTTTCTCCGAAAAGTATGACGATATGCTTGCAAACACATGACATCACAATCAATACCTACCTGCAAGTGCAGATAACTCTGTAATATGCAAATTTGGAATAGTAAAGTACCGAAACGAGAATCGATCATGTCCATCCGTGCAGGCTTATTTAATGTATCCTGCAAGTTAACGTTGCCAAACATGTATCACTGTAGTTAGATTTTCTACCCGTTCTGCCATTCGAGAGTGTTTACGATCATTTTATAATGAAGAAATGTGTGTTGGTAAATGTATTACAAAACATGCACAACGTTTGGAAAATGAAATGTCTAACGTTATTGCAGTAATTAATATTCACATTGACAGGTAGGCACACACAGGTAATCAACAGGTGTAACACACGGTCAACACTGTACATACGTGTAACTGTAATCTTAAACTTATTTTAGCAGCGTATGTATTATTCTGTAATTGACTTCGAGTGACTTTAATTACCTTTTCGTCATGTCGTCGTTTAGAAATCCCCTGGAAATCCGGGCTATAAGTCTGCAGTCGTACGAGTCGTCGTACTGTAAAGTTATTTCTTTCCGGAACATACTAATAACCGGAGTCCGTCCTAATAGACAGGAACAGTTTGTTCGAGATTAACAATCTCTGGCCAGGGGCGTACATTTGTAGGAAGCGGGGGGTCTTTTTGCCCTCCCCCCCCCCTTTCCGCCGACTGAAATTTTCTAAAAATTCTTATTTAAGAAAAAAGGGTCCTCCTGCACATTTTTCGTACTTCATTCTAGAAAATTTTCCGCTGCGCGGCGCATTTCCTTAAACGTTCAAGCATATAATGTCAAACCTTAAATAGTCAAAATTCAATACACAGAACTAGACTAAAAATGTCCATCAAATGATTCTATGTAGTATTTAAAAAATATCTCTTAAAAGATCGATTTGTTTATGTCTTAGCGAGACAATTAATTAATTTTATATGTTACACAACCATGTGCCGATGGTGGGGTTGCATAATGTTTTGACGACACAATTATCATTTCTTAATGCAAATAGCTTTAAATCGAAAAATTACCATGTTAAGAAGGCTTTATAATCATTAAAATATATCGTAAAACTCATCTCAGCCATTCTAAATCATATTTTTTTCCGGGGGAGACCCCCGGATTCCCACCAAACACCAAAATATCGCGTTTTCGGGCGCTTGCAAATTCATCAAAAGTCATTTAAGCTAGTGTAGAAGCGTTCCGAAGAACAAATGAACATGGCGGTGACGGTTAAAGTAATTAAGTGAGCTACACGATGTTTAAATGGAGTTTCTACAAAGTACGGGTCATGACACCTACAAAGGAGATTGTGGATGAACACAGCTATGGGTACTGTTTACCACCACAAGCGTAGATTTTGTGATTTTGGCTTGGTTTTTGAGGTGCCCATTAGAGCCGTGACGACATTTCGACCGGACAGGGAAATGTCTACCTAGCATATTTTTCGTAAATTTCCCGATTCATCAAGCCATAACTTCGTCAATACTTGGCCAATTTTGTTCATCAAGCACTCAATGGAAAGATAAATTATTTCTCTTTAAGGTAAGATATCCGTCAATGTTGTATAGAATTCATTTATTAAAATAATCACGGTTTTAAAAAAAATAGGTCCGTTTTTCTCGACCGCTGAGTTCATACAGTTGGTAGTAGACTAAAGGTTACACATTGTGCACACGGTGTGAACTACGAGTGGACACGGAGTGCACGAGGTTTAGACTACAGGTAGACACGGAGTGCACGAGGTTTAGACTACAGGTAGACACGGAGTGCACAAGATTTAGACTACAGGTAGACACGGAGTGCACTACGTGTGAACATGGTGTCCACTACAGGTGGACATCGTGTCCAGGTAAAATGTCCACTACATCCAGACCACAGACAGACTAGATGATGTGCCACAGAGATATGAGAAAATATGTATTTATTCTGCAGTCTATATGGACTTTGACAGATAGAAATATTTATTGCGATCAGAAACATAATATTTATTGCAACATAGAAATTGCCGTTAATTACTGGAAATCATTCGTAGTATAATGTTTATTTGAATAGATACATATAAAGTAAAATGTATCAATATATATTATCATACAATTTGATTTATAAATAAGGACGTTAATTATAGAATTTATAAAAGCAAATTAACTGCGTTGCAAATTAACTGCGTACGGTAAACCACATACTGGTTATGTCTCATCAATGGATAGTTCCCAGTAAAAACTATTTTTCTTAGCTAGTGATAAGTAGTTTAATAATGAAATTCTTTTTCGTACGCATAAAGTGATGAACCTTGCGTGGAGTAAGATTTTTAGTATAAGCAAATCGTCGCCAAAGAGATATTTTGATCGGCAAATTATTTTGATTAAAAAGAATATATTGATGGACATAATAAAAGCAAGGACATATAAACATAAACAAATTAAATTCTTCATAAAATGTTTAACTATGTATGTATGGAATATAGTTTTCTAACCGGTGTACATGTTTACCCAGACTCTACAACAAGCATGTACAATAAGTACATGTATCTAATAAGAATGGTACTTATGTGTTTCAAACTCATGTATCTAATAAGAATGATGAATCGGGAAATTTACGAAAAATATGCAAGGTAGACATTTCCCTGTCCGGTCGAAATGTCGTCTCGGCTCTAATGGGTACCTCAAAAACCAAGCCAAAATCACAAAATCTACGCTTGTGGTGGTAAACAGTACCCATAACTGTGTTCATCCACAATCTCCTTTGGAGGTGTCATGATCCGTACTTTGTAGAAACTCCATTTAAACATCGTGTAGCTCACTTACTTTAACCGTCACCGCCATGTTCATTTGTTCTTCGGAACGCTTCTCGAGTTTACCCACAAGCATAACACTACATTATTTGCATATTGTAGTCAAGTTATGTAAACTCGAGAAGGATTCCGAAGAACAAATGAACATGGCGGTGACGGTTAAAGTAAGTGAGCTACACGATGTTTAAATGGAGTTTCTACAAAGTACGGATCATGACACCTCCAAAGGACATTGTGGATGAACACAGTTATGGGTACTGTTTACCACCACAAGCGTAGATTTTGTGATTTTGGCTTGGTTTTTGAGGTACCCATTAGAGCCGAGACGACATTTCGACCGGACAGGGAAATGTCTACCTAGCATATTTTTCGTAAATTTTCCGATTCATCAAGCCATAACTTCGTCAATACTTGGCCAATTTTGTTCATCAAGCACTCAATGAAAATATAAATTATTTCTCTTTAAGGTAAGATATCCGTCAATGCTGTATAGAACCGATTTATTAAAATAATCACGGTTTTAAAAAAATAGGTCCGTTTTTCTCGACCGCCGAGTTCATACCCTTGATACTATAATATACATACCTATATACTGTTAGTTTTAAAAAAAAATCGTGCCAGGTCCCTGTGGTCAAACTTATGATCTTTAAAAATGGTAGAAGTATATAGTTACTTATTGATATGTCAAACATACTAAGCATATGGTATGTATGGAAAAATTTTACAGACGCTATAATATCTTTTTCATTTTGTGTATCGCATAAGCATGCAGAACGAGGTTTAATTTACTAAATTCCTTTCAAAAGCCATCCTCGGTAACCCAGGCGATATATACACTAACGTTAATATCCCCTGGGAGCAATCGCGACCTTCATCTCGAACTCCTGAATAATTAATGAGGCATTTTCATTGGTTCCGTCACGCACACCCATCGCATAATTTGACCAATCACATTAGACTTAACAAAACCGAATATGTAGTCTAGAAATAAAGATGGCGTCGCCCTTTCAGTTTTCGAGTGTATTGGAACGATTTGCCATTCCGGTACTAAAAGAATTTCAAAAGAAAAGTTTTGAGGCTTTATTGGAAGGAAAAGATGTTTATCTGTCGGTTAAGACAGGTGGGGGTAAGAGTCTGTGCTATCAGGCCTTTCAACATTTATGGACAGAAAAGAATGACGGAGATTCAAATTGTGCAGTGTTGGTTATTTCATCACTTGTTTCAATAATGAAGGAACAGAGCGACTTTTTAGAATCTCGAGGCTTTCGGGCCACTTACATTGGGAAGGACTCGTCGGAAGATAATGACATTTCACAAAATTGCCACAGAAGCGGCATGTCTTCATGGGCGCAGCCATTGATATCCATAAATATTTTCCCTCTAAGCCTGAAGAGTTCTCATTCGAAAAAGTTATGTTGATTGGTTTCTATTTATAGAATGACGTCATTGAAACGAAGCTATGAGATCGAGTACGCCCACGGGTTGATAAGTGTAGCGTAGTGTAGTGCGATCACCCGTGGGTCTCCGACGATGTTCAAAAGCTTGCCATATAGATAACAGTAATACATTTTATTATATTTATTTTTAATTTATTATAATAAGTGTTTACTTTTTCTTGTGTTTAGGGATCAGACAGTGTGACAGAGTGTGTGACCACTTCCGGTTACGTCAACGTGTTCCAATCTTTTAATAAAGATAAATGACACGTCGCAATCAACTCTTAGATTAAGGATGTTAAGTATTTATTTGTAGTTACATACAAAGCAAAAATTGTAGTATTGTATTCGTTATTACCACGTAAAGAAAATTGTAAGTATTTTACCTTAATTACATGCAAAGAAAATTTTAGTATTTTACCCGTAATTACGGGCAAAAGAAAATTGTTAGTATTTTACCCGTAATTTACACGCAAAGTAAATATGTAGTATTTAACATATCTTAGATAAATATTGATGCCAATGCATTTGTATTACTTTCACCAGTCAAATACAGAGAAAAACATAGTTTCAAAATTATGTATGAATATTTGGCGGGAAAAGATGCAAAATCATATGCATAAATCATAGTTCACAGCATAAAACTTAAATGATTTCAAAATGAAACGTTTAAAGGCACGTTTTAACGGAATTTTATTTGTTACTAACCTACGATATAGTCATTATCCTTCAGCAAAAATGGACTGTGCGATGATGTCAATATTAGTGTCTCTTACAGCCCAAACTTGGAATAAGTAACGAGGGGCGGATCATTCGTAGATGGTGTCCCTCCACGTGTAGTTTCAGACGACAAAAGGTTGTGACCTCTGACATTTCGGTATATGATCTCCAACAAAAACTGGTCATATACTGTTTTGCTCAACGGAACAGCGATGGGCGGGTATGTTTTTCTGCAAGAAATCTAGTAAGATTGACAAGATAAAACATGCTAACAATTTGTGATTTATCAAAAAACGACGCAAATTAGTTTTATAAATGTAATAATATAATCAAAATATATATATATTAATTACCTATCAGATGCCATTTACCGGGACCGAGGTAAGATTGAGATTTCGTTACAAAATATTGGCTGCAGATGGGTGACAGCAAGCTAACAGCTTCAGTAGTGTAATGTTACTTATAACCCCAACTCATGGAAATCTTGCCTGTAAAATACAACCTCACGTGTTACTAAAAACAATATGGAATGATTTTTTATATATTACATGGTAATGTATTACTCTATAGCACTCGTAACCCCCCATGTTTTTGTAATGTGTTATGGGAAAATTACTAATTCCATGTAGAATGATCAGATTGCCTATAAATAAATTCCTAGCCATACCCTCCCTCCCGACCTTTAATAATCACCTTAACTTAATCATTGCTTGACACCCTTTAACAATGAAACAATTAACTAATGATGCCACTTTCAATCATGCCAACAAAACATAGAAAGTACATCATAACATTACAGTGAGGTGAAACTCATCAATTGACTGCATACATGATTAACGTATAATTTCTATTTAACTCAACAATTTTCTGTCGCCTATATTCTCTGTTTTCAAAATGTTTGTTTTTTCCACTACGCCTTCTTTGGTATACAAAGCGAACATCTTGTGTTTAAGATATTTTTTTTTTTGCTTCTTTGAAATGTTTCATTTAAAAACTTAAGTTTTTCTACTATATTTGTTCATTAGCAATTTACTACTGATTCTTTCACCTGATCTATATATGATATATATTATGGTACACCGTGAGAATATAGAAAAGAAAATCGGTGGAAATTAGATTCGAAAAAAAGGAGTATTATATTGCTTTCGTTTCCTTTTTCGTTCTTTTTCACCGCGTATTTAATTATGTATTAAATAAGGTTATTTTCATTGGACCCCCATTTTCCATAAATACAGCAATTATGTGCAATAATGAAGATGCCGGTTGTAAATCAGCGTAGCCTATTTTAATGATCTAGTTGGCATTAAAAGAATAATATGTTACCGATGTTTATGCAGCTGGTGTATTCTAAGCTTCTTATTTCGAATTCCATATCTTCGACAATAAATGTTTGTTTTATTATGCACTTACAACAAACATTCACGTTTGTGGAGAATTCTATGATTATTTGACCTATTCAATTTGTGTATTTATATTGAAATGACAGTTAAAATATGTCGTAATTAAGATTTTTGATTCCATTATTATGGTTTTATTTAAATATCGTACAATAAATGTTCGTTTCTAAGTAGCTTCCATATTGTTAATTTCAGAGTTAACTGTTGATATCCCAAATTTAAAAATAAAAAAATAAGGATACATTGACTTTATAAATGTTAGATTATATGTACATTTCTTTCCACTAGCCTAACTACCATTATTAAATTCCATTGAATAAATTGAACAAACGCTGATAAAACATA
>SAYR01029704.1:421890-437664 GCA_004382745.1 Argopecten irradians irradians
AAATACGCGTATTATATCAATTTCACACAGACATCTTCCCATGATATGAATAACAATGACGGCGGTTGCAAAGTCTCCTAACTTTACAACGAATACCACAGGGACCTGGCACGATTTTTTTAAAACTAACAGTATATAGGTATGTATATTATAGTATCAAGGGTATGAACTCGGCGGTCGAGAAAAACGGACCTATTTTTTTAAAACCGTGATTATTTTAATAAATCGGTTCTATACAGCATTGACGGATATCTTACCTTAAAGAGAAATAATTTATCTTTTCATTGAGTGCTTGATGAACAAAATTGGCCAAGTATTGACGAAGTTTTGGCTTGATGAATCGGGAAATTTACGAAAAATATGCTAGGTAGACATTTCCCTGTCCGGTCGAAATGTCGTCTCGGCTTTAATGGGTACCTCAAAAACCAAGCCAAAATCACAAAATCTACGCTTGTGGTGGTAAACAGTACCCATAACTGTGTTCATCCACAATGTCCTTTGGAGGTGTCATGATCCGTACTTTGTAGAAACTCCATTTAAACATCGTGTAGCTCACTTACTTTAACCGTCACCGCCATGTTCATTTGTTCTTCGGAACGCTTCTCGAGTTTACCCACAAGCATAACACTACATTATTTGCATATTGTAGTCAAGTTATGTAAACTCGAGAAGCATTCCGAAGAACAAATGAACATGGCGGTGACGGTTAAAGTAAGTGAGCTACACGATGTTTAAATGGAGTTTCTACAAAGTACGGATCATGACACCTCCAAAGGACATTGTGGATGAACACAGTTATGGGTACTGTTTACCACCACAAGCGTAGATTTTGTGATTTTGGCTTGGTTTTTGAGGTGCCCATTAGAGCCGTGACGACATTTCGACGGACAGGGAAATGTCTACCTAGCGATATTTTTCGTAAATTTCCCGATTCATCAAGCCATAACTTCGTCAATACTTGGCCAAATTTTGTTCATCAAGCACTCAATGGAAAATAAATTATTTCTCTTTAGGTAAGATATTCCGTCAATGCTGTATAGAATTCATTTATTAAAATAATCACGGTTTTAAAAAAAATAGGTCCGTTTTTCTCGACCGCTGAGTTCATACAGTTGGTAGTAGACTAAAGGTTACACATTGTTGCACACGGTGTGAACTACGAGTGGACGGGAGTGCACGAGGTTTAAGACTACAGTAGACACGGAGTGCACGAGGTTTAGACTACAGGTAGACACGGAGTCCACAAATTTTAGACTACAGGTAGACACGGAGTGCACTGAACTGTTGAACATGGTGTCCACTACAGGTGGACATCGTCCAGGTAAAATATCCACTACATCAGACCACAGACAGACTATGATGTGCCACAGAAATATATGAGAAAATATGTATTGATTCTGCAGTCTATATGACTTTGGACAGATAGAAAAATAGTTATTGCGATCAGAAACATAATATTTATTGCAACATAGAAATTGCCGTTAATTTACTGGAAAATCATTCGAGTATAATGTTTATTTGAATAGATACATAAAAGTAAAATGTATCAATATATATTATCATAACAAATGTGATTTATAAAATAAGGGACGTTAATTATAGAATTTATAAAAAAGCAAATAACTGCGTTGCCAATTAACTGCGTACGGTAAAACCACCCATACTGGTTATGTCTCATCAATGGATAGTTCCCAGTAAAAAACTATTTTTCTTAGCTAGTGATAAGTAGTTATAATAATGAAATTCTTTTTCGTACGCATAAAGTGATGAACTTGCGTGGAGTAAGATTTTTAGTATAAGCAAATCGTCGCCCAAAGAGATATTTTGATCGGCAAATTATTTATGATTAAAAAGAATATATTGATGACAGAATAAAAGCCAAGGACATAATAAACATAAACAAATTAAATTCTTCATAAAAATGTTTAACTATGTATGTATGGAATATAGTTTTTAACCCGGTGTACATGTTTACCCAGACTCTACAACAAAGCTATGTACAATAAATTACCATGTATCTAATAAGAATGGTACTTATGTCGTTTCAAACTCATGTATCTAATAAGAATGATGAAAATTTTACATTAAAATATGCAAGGTAGACATTTCCCTGTCCGGTCGAAATGGCGTTCTCGGCTCTAATGGGTACCTCAAAAACCAAGCCAAAATCACAAAATCTACGCTTGTGGTGGTAAACAGTACCCATAACTGTGTTCATCCACAATCTCCTTTGGAGGTGTCATGATCCGTACTTTGTAGAAACTCCATTTAAACATCGTGTAGCTCACTTACTTTAACCGTCACCGCCATGTTCATTTGTTCTTCGGAACGCTTCTCGAGTTTACCCACAAGCATAACACTACATTATTTGCATATTGTAGTCAAGTTATGTAAACTCGAGAAGCATTCCGAAGAACAAATGAACATGGCGGTGACGGTTAAAGTAAGTGAGCTACACGATGTTTAAATGGAGTTTCTACAAAGTACGGATCATGACACCTCCAAAGGACATTGTGGATGAACACAGTTATGGGTACTGTTTACCACCACAAGCGTAGATTTTGTGATTTTGGCTTGGTTTTTGAGGTACCCATTAAAGCCGAGACGACATTTCGACCGGACAGGGAAATGTCTACCTAGCATATTTTTCGTAAATTTCCCGATTCATCAAGCCAAAACTTCGTCAATACTTGGCCAATTTTGTTCATCAAGCACTCAATGAAAAGATAAATTATTTCTCTTTAAGGTAAGATATCCGTCAATGCTGTATAGAACCGATTTATTAAAATAATCACGGTTTTAAAAAAATAGGTCCGTTTTTCTCGACCGCCGAGTTCATACCCTTGATACTATAATATACATACCTATATACTGTTAGTTTTAAAAAAATCGTGCCAGGTCCCTGTGGTATTCGTTGTAAAGTTAGGAGACTTTGCAACCGCCGTCATTGTTATTCATATCATGGGAAGATGTCTGTGTGAAATTGATATAATACGCGTATTTGATTAACTATTCATCGATTTGAAATTGCAGATATTAAAGTGACCATACAAACGTTTCTTTATGTTTGATAGTTTTGTCATGTCACCTGTGAAATTCATTTGTATCGCCTTGGCTACAGATAATTGCAGACTGAACTCCAATCAGTCAATATTTTTATGTAGAGACATAGAACACAGAGGAAACATAGGGCCTATATACATGTAGATGGATACCAAATTTATTAGGATACTATGGATATAAATTTACTAGTTTGTAGTAACGTTCAACTTCAACAGCTATAACTATGAGATAGTCCAGAGGTGGATATAATGTCAGCTATAGTAAACCCTCGAGTAGCTATCAGCATGAATGCACTACATGAAAAGGATCCTTTGTAGACCACCATCAATTCTTTTAATCAAATAACTCTTATTGTCAGGTACTATGGCATTACTATGGCATATTTATACCCATTGAATACGGATATCTTTATTTCAATTGCAGATATCTTCAATTTATTTTAAATAAATATGTCTTTGAATTTAGAAGTGTAACATTTCTGTATTTTACAGATATCTGTAATATAATACAGATATTTGTATAATATTACTAATAGCAATAAATATAGATATCTGTATTTTATATGAAAATATTTAAGAGTATATGTATTGTTAATACAGATATCTGAATTTGTGAACTGAAGAAATAAAGATAACTGGGTATAAAATCAGAAAATGGATTGAATTCTTCTGCCCATTCATATATGAATCTATTTGTGGACATGCAAGTACCCTTTCCACACTTGTTTTATTTCCTATAACTGGAAGACGCCACTTATTCATTTAAGAATTATATATGACCACATGTTGTGGTTGATCATAACTTATAACTATATGGCTTAAATTATACCTTATATAGTTACAGGTTTCATTTAAAACATAACATCCAGTCACATTCCCAGCTCCTCCCTATCTATTTAGTGTTCCATAAACAATTAATTTACAACACTCCACATGTGGTTACATGCATGTTTGAGTTTAGGCCTACAAGTCCAAATAACAATAACTAGTGTTTATGTACAGTAAAACATTTCATAACGAACACTCTTACAATTAAGTTCAATAGCACACAGTAATTTTCAGTCCCTGTCAATATTCCTATACAATATCTGTAATGTGTGTTTACATATAATGGGTTTGGGTTTCATTTGTTCAACCTCCTATTAACAGTAAGGGTCATGTTAGGACGTGCCAGGTTTGTTGGTGGACAAAAGCAGGAGTACCCGGAGAAAAGCCACTGAGGTTCGAGATCTCCTGTTTCACCAAAAGAGAGTGAACGATTCTTTTTCTCTTACCCTATGTGAGCATTTGAAACAGTTGTTAGCTTTGCCCTTTCTTCCGTCTGCCCAGATAGAGCCAGCCTTCCGGAACTTATCAGCGAGGGCCAACACTCCGGAACTGAGGGACTTGGTAAGCTACATCGACAGCCAGTGGATCCGGAGCCGCGTCTGGTCGCCGACGAACTGGTGCGTCTATCGGCAGCCGGTGCGAACCAACAATGATGTAGAAGGTATGTATGATATAAAGATGTGCTATTTTATTCATGTTAAATACCCCGGTATTTCAAATTAATCAAATATATTTATAAAGAAAGAGAAGTAGTAATTCATAATAAAATATGAATAATTGGTCGTACTGAATATATATTGTTATGTATGACACTAAATACATGTAGTTATGAGATAAGGGAGATAACTCCTATAGCTTTTTTTATCAATACATCCTATAAAGGTCATATCATTAATCTAGGTTATAGAACTTTCTAGAATATAATCATGTATAAACAAATATGTTTGTAAACATGTTGATTTTAAGTAGGGATCTAGAATGATCTATTTCCAGAAAGTTATGTGTGTTTACTTGTTTACTGTTTTTAGTTAGATATTTCTAGAAGTAGAAGGTTCTCCAATATTCTTGAATTACGGTTTAGCTATATACACTCCAGCTGTCCAAGGCTAATCAGAACTGTAATGAGACCTGTAATAAGACATATCAAGAATTGTACAGCGCCATATAAGATTCTATTGGGAGAGCTATTGTGACTTTATCTGTGGATTATTACAACACTTTGTGTGGATTTATTCATATTGCCTGGAACTTTACAAATCATCGGTGGACATTCAATTTCCTTGTGGATTTGTGATTATTGTTAATTTGAAACCTGGAAGGATCAAGGATTATACCAGGACATTCGCATACAGATAAGTAACACTTTAAATCATCGTACTAGTCTTGTACCACCACCAATTACTTTAGATATTGTAAACCATCTCTGTATAATATTGTATATATAATTAAATTGTGTTTTGAATTGAGCTGCTGGTTTCTCCTTTCTGTTATTCGTTAATGTAACAATATACATATATATATATATACATAAAGTGACAATAAGAAATATATTGATGCATCTCCATGTCTAATACAATTTAATGGGTTTTTTCAGGTTGGCATCATCGCTTGAATGGCAAAGCTGGACGCGCAAACCTCCCCTTCTACATGCTGGTTCCGCTGCTGCTGAAGGAGGCTACACTGGTGACCATCCAACAGCGTTTGGTGTCAGAGAATGCGCTTCAACGTCATCAGAGAGTCGCCTTCTGACGCATCCAGGGTCGCGTACACACCATGTGGGACCAGTGCGACCACGATGAGTTGACCACGTCCCAGTTCTTAAAGAAGATTGGAGATGTCTACGCCCCTCGTCCTGTGGTCCTGGAGTAGACTGTGGTACATATGTACAACTCCCTGAAACTCCCTCACATCTTTTAGACTATATATAGACATTTGTTACTATGCTGAATATCACCCTTCTGTTAGAACGTACATTATTAATTTAACTTTCTAGACTCTGTGTAATTTATTAATTGTCAGGAAAAAAATCGCGTGGCTCTTGTAGAGGGGGCCTCCACGTGGCAAGAGCTGGGCAGCAATGCAACCAATTATGTTGGCAGACACCCTCATATAAAGTATTTATTATGAAAATTAATCTGAATTATTTATCCGTATCTATGTCGTATCTATACATTTCAACATAATGAAATCAATCGTTTCACAACGATAACATTAAAATTATGTGAAAACGGTAACAAATATATATGTTATGTACATTTATCTTATACATGTACATTGGCTTATCAATTTCAACAAATTAAATTAACAACATTTTAATTACATATGTCTTTAAAAGTATTTTATTACTATGGCTATTTAAAACTAGGGCCGTTTTAACTAGGGCCGTTCTGACGCTAGGGCCGATTTTACTAGGGCCGTTATTGCACTAGGGCCGTTTTAACCTAGATTCATGAACATACCACGTGCCCCTCCATGCATGCACTCGAGGTGATATATTTCCGAAGATTCACGGAAATTACTCCGAGATGTCGCGATTGCCACGCCTCTTTCTACCACACACAGGCCTATCTCCAACTAAGAGATGTTTCGAATAATCCACGCCTGTTTCTACCATACACAGGTTATCTCCGACTATAAGTGGTAAGTACACGAGTTAAAAGTAAATATTTACGAAGGAACTCGTTCTATTATTCATATTCATAACATATAGCTGAAGCGGTTTTGTAGTGTCATGGACGTAGATATAAATCCTTGGATAGTGTGTACATTATCTATTATACGAGGTCATCATAAAATGATGCACTTTATCACATAACTGGCCCGTCCAGTCATGTCATACGGCCATGTCACAAATAACGTAAGACACATGTGTAATTAAACTATATTATGACGTCACACGTAGTTTTGATTGTCTCAGAAGACATAAACGTCTTATCCGAGCTGGATTTCTACTGTTTTATATAGAGAAGAAATTAAAAGTTTTACTTCTATTTCTGCAAATAAAAAGTTGTGATAAATAGAATCTTACACTCGTGACTATGTAATATGAAATCACACTCGTTAAAGGCTAATGGTATATCAAATTTTTGAAACGTTTGATAAATTTCATATTGCATAGCCACTCATGTAAGATCCTCTATATATTATATTGTATTGCATCTAATTAGAAACCGAAAGTAGACCTTAAGATCGCTTTACATTCTATATTTCGAAAATGTGTAAATTAAAACGATAGAAGGGCATTGAAAGAAATATGACGTAAACCGAAAGTGAAAGACAAAATTACCCACCTATTCATAGCTGTTTTCTCGGGTTGGGTACACATGAATTACCTCTCGGGTTGTGATTTCGGTATCAGACTCGGGTTGAATACACATGAATTACCCCTCGGGTTGTGATTTCGGTATCAGACTCGGGTTGAATACACATGAATTACCTCTCGGGATGTGATTTCATTGTCAGGCTCGGGTTGAATACACATGAATTACCCCTCGGGTTGTGATTTTGGTATCAGACTCGGGTTGAATACACATGAATTACCCCTCGGGTTGTGATTTCATTGTCAGACTCGAGTTGGGTACACATGAATTACCTCTCTGGTTGTGATTTCATTGTTAGACTCGGGTTGGGTACACATGAATTACCTCTCGTGTTGTGATTTCAGTGTCAGACTCGGGGTGGATACACATGAATTACCTCTCGGGTTGTGATTTCATTGTCAGACTCGGGTTGGGTACACATGAATTACCTCTCGGGTTGTGATTTCATTGTAACACCCCAATACAGGGAAATCTCAGTATTATTCTAACTGTCTAATCCATTGGACATTAAAATAAAAAGGTTACCGAATTATCTAAAATGATCAAAGTTGATAAGTAAATCGCTTAACTAATATAATTCATCCTATGTAATGACACTAAATCAAGATTGAAATGTACATTTGTGTTCATTTTGCCATTGATGTTTACCGCAGGGGCTCAAATTATCGATCAACCTGCTATCTTTACAGGAGAGTTATAACAGCAAGATTGACAACTCATATAGTATAGGTTCCCTGGTCCTAACACAAGACTTCCTGACAAGAAATCCATGTTAATGTAGTATCTTTGTAACTAAGATAAAATGCTATTACATGATCAACTGATCCTGTAACATATGATAAAATGTCATTATGACAATCCATTAATTGAGTTATAATTCAATATAAATTTGAATAAATTTTCAGGTATAACTTGATCACTACTGACCCTCACAATGGCCGAAGGCGGACGACCTCCAGAACTCGATTCACACTTACTTGAATGTCCAATCTGCCTTGAAACACTCCGAAAACCCAAGTCCTTACCCTGCCTTCACAGCTTCTGTCAGGAATGTCTGGGGACCTATATCACCAAGGAAATCTCCGAGAATAGGGTGTCGGACACATCGTTCCCATGTCCGATCTGTCGGAGGACGACCTCACCTGTCAATCAAACAGAGGCTAAGGAGAAGTGGGCGGAGCAGTTCCCGACTAATGTCGTGATCCAGGACCTTATCAAGCTCAAGGAACGTTCGACTGAATTACCATACTGCAAACCCTGTCAGAGTAAAGGTACCATGACGAATCAAGCTAAGTTCTTCTGTAAGACGATGAACTCGTTCTTTTGTGAGAGCTGTAAGAAACAGTATCATGACATCATACACACTGACTGTGATATCTTAGATATCAGTGAGTATGATATCAGGCGGTCAAAAGAGGAAGAATCGGTCCCGAAATGTCATCAACATGAAGAAAAAAAGCTTTGGTATTGTGAGAAACACAATTGTCTTGGATGTTCTGAATGTATGATCAAATTCCACAAGCAATGTGAAATTATCATTAAAGCAAGGGAATATTTAGAGAAGGTAAAAAGTGGGAAACAACTAGAAGACATGAAAGAGAAACTGAAGAAGGGGGCAGATGTCCTGAAGTCGTTAGTGAAGGACTTTGATGAACGGATTCAAACCTTGGTACAAAATCAAGAAATGGCTCTGAAGAGTATCACGGATCTACGCAAGAGGATTGACGAAGAGCTAGATGAATGTCAGAAAGCCGTCACGGATGAATTGGTTACAAAGTATAAAGAGGAGAAGGAGAAGATGGAGGTATCGTTACGGCAATGTGATCGTCTGATGAAGGGTATGCTTAGTACCATGAAGTCCTCCGTCAAAGCTGTGGAGGAAAACAACCCCACGGAGGCCATAATGATGTATCAGAGAGGACAGGCCGAGATCGAGTCGTGTCAGGATCTGATCAAAGACATGAGAGATTCCTCTTCTTCAGTCAGTATTCAGCACCAGCTTCCTAAGTCTAGAGCTGAAGGTGTTGCCATGTTGGGGAAGATTGTTATTGAGAAAAAGCCTCGACGATTTCCTGTTGTCTCTGGTTTTCTTCCAGTGCCACTGTTAGAACGACAGGCGAAGGCGGTAAAGAAGTTCAACGTAAAGATGCCAGAAGATCAGTGTTACTATTGGGTTTGTGGAGTTTTGTACCTTCCAGATGGCACCATGGTTGTGAGTGACTGGAATAACAGTAAACTGAAGCTGTTTACAGATGAGGGGCAGTACCTGGATCAGTTGACCATTCCTGGCAATCCACGGGATGTATGTTTGGTGGACAACAATACAGTGGCAGTCACTGGCTATAGGGTAGGTGTACGTATCGTAAAAGTGGAGGATTCAAAACTGTCTCTGTTATCTGTCATCAACACCGAGAAAGATTTGAAAGGTATCACACATACAGACGGGAGGTTTGTAGTGAGTGAATGTGGAGGAGGAGTGTACAGTCTTACACAGGACGGAGCCATCAACCTGCTGGTACCTGGCTAACGATACAGTGACGGGCGACATAATCATCAGTGTAGGTAACGACACTGAGGGGAAAATAACGGTGTCCAGACTGTCGGCCGACAAACGGCACACGGACGTGATGAAGGCTGGCGTCGTAAAGCCAGCTAGTGGAATAGATGTAGACAGGGAGGGGAACATCTACGTGTGTGGTTGGGATTCACACAACCTTGTGCAGATGTCTGGGGACGGAACACGCGCCAGGGAGCTTTTTACTTCAGCTGCTGGAATAAAGAAACCAGAGGCAGTTTCGGTCTGCGGTGACAGATTTGTAGTATCCAGTGATAATCATGCCAATGATGAGCGCATTTGCATTCGCATCTTTCAACTCTACTGAACTGATGGAAAATGAAACGACCTACACGCCACTATGATCAATAACTTGAATACATGTACAATACTATTTTCGACAGTCTTACAATCTTTAGCAATATAAAGACGATAGACCGGCGTGGAATTCAAGCATTCAGGTATCAAAACGCTTCTAGATATCCTGATATTAAAACACAAGTAAAAGAGTGCAAAAGTTCAAAGGTTCGGCATTGAAAACTTAGGGGTCAAGAGCGCAAAATTTCAAATATTTGAATTTTGAAACACAAAGAGAATACAATAGCAGCAAAGGCCTTCCGAACTGCAAGCTTGAATACGATGATCCACGTTGAGATGTAGTTTTGTAAAAATGAAGAAGGGATCGTGGGCTGTTGGAGACCTGATATAGCTATGTTTTCCAGCGAGGTTAAAAAATCACGATGTTAGCTTAAAGCAAAACAAAAAATCAAAATCAAAATTTCATCATCTGACTGAATCACTTATACTTACTATTTCTGATGGTTATTTGGCCTAAACCAGGTGCCGAGAAATCGCTAAAATATCCCCACGAAAAGCATTGGCTATAGAGTATACGTGGAGGTTTTCTTCGGGAGAATTGAAAAATGGATACTTTGAAATGTTGGCACCGAAAAACTACGATTTCAGTTGCTTATTTCAATTACAGCAGTGTTTTCATCATCCGTGTGTTAGATGCTACACCACTGACAAATGGTATTTGTTCGCTATCATAAACGGGAGCAGACAAAGTAGCATTTTTCTTCAGTTACTAAAGTTGCGTACTTTACACCAATACCACCCTTGAGAATTTTGAGCTTCTTATATTATCATATCTTAGATAAATATATATATAAAAAAATGATTGTGTCCCGAAAAAATCCCTTACATATTGATCAACAATTTGGAATTCCAACGGTATCAATCAAAATACTTAACAATGTCGTTAAATTTGTAATACTTTTTGTTATATGTTTCATAGGGAATGTAGAACAACACATTAATGTCATATTTTACTTCGTGGTTTTCTAACAGAATTAGCCTCACTGAATTGTCCCTTTAAAGATATATATATATATAAAGAATAATTAATTGTGTCCCGAAAAAATTCGTTACACTATGGTCTACATGGAATGCTTTACTGATCCCGCATACACCAAGAGCAAAAAATATATAATTTATGCTTTTGACATACATGTACATATCACTTATTGTTCAAATGATGATTACCGTTTATGCTCTGTCGGTAGTGGAATATCTTTAAACCAAAATTATGGCTGATTTACTTCTACTCCGTCTTTGCATATTACAGAGTTAGCTCCTTGCGGGTAGGTATCAATTATTACGTCACTATTTTTGAGCGCAATTCACGTCGTTTTCTCCGAAAAGTATGACGTTACGCTCCCAAACACATGACGTCACAATCAATACCTAACCGCAAGGAAAGATAACTCTGTAATATGCAAATACGGAATAGTCGTTTAATGGAAAATATCACATGTTTCAAAGAGTTGAATTTCTTCTGCAACAGATTGCCTGACAAACCACGCATCGGCCAAGTGAACTATTCCATTGAGGTGTGTCGATCGGGGGTGTGAAACCTTGACCTGAAATTGACTTGAAATTCACATGAAATTGACCTGAATTTCACATTAAAGTCTTTAATACATTGACCTGAAGTTTTCTTCTTGTGAAATTGACCTCAATTTCAGGCGAATTTTAGGTCAGTTTCAGGTCAAGACATTTTTTCAAATTGACCTTAAGCTATATTGCCTGTGCATGGTTAATGTCTTGTCCGTGTGTTATGGTTAAAGTTATATATGTCGTATTTTCAATACTCATGATTCAAGTAAAGGTATACGTCATCAAAAGTTACTGATATTTTGAGAATTATACGGTGGCTGATTTAGTCTTTATCAACAATATCTGTATCTCGTGTTTTCGAAGCGAAAAGACGAAAAGATAAAAAGACGAAATTGATGAGCGCTTTTAAAAATCATGTCTTTTCGCCCCGAAATGACGATGATTAACAATAGCTAATTTTCGTCTTTTCGCCATGGAAGACGAAATGACACAAATCATCCACCATAGGATCACAACACTTTCAATAGGTAGGTTTTATTTTAAAAGCACAAAATAAGACTTTTGACAGTACTACCAAAAGTATCATAATTAAAGATAGATTGTAAAGAAATGAGTACGTGTGGTCAGACCACAAAGCCAGGGTGTGGTCTACCACTTCATTTCACATTTTACAGAGTTATTAGTAATTGTTAAGTTATTTATGCAGATATCTTTTCATCTAAACATACATGAAAGGCATAAAAGCAAGAATTTTTCAGCGCATCAATTAGGTGTTGTAACTAACGTTTATAAGTCATCATACATGTTTGTCCAGCTTAATTCATCAAACCTACATATTGAATATGGTTTTCAATAGATTACTTAACAAAAAATAAATGTCAAAATATTAGCCCATTTATGGCACATAACCTTTTTTCCGATGTAAATTGTATATCATATTTGTGACTACGTAAAAGGCATACCTATTGATTTGTATTTGTGTCATGTTTGATAATTCTAAGGCAACTTCGGTTAATCAATTTTGATTTTAACATATTTTATTGCATAATCTTATATACAACACTGGGATCGAGCAGAAGTTTTCCAACTTATACGAAGCCCTAAACAAAAAATAGCCTAAATATACATATTTAATATTTATATAATTTTAGAGAGAGATCTATAAATTTACACTGGGGTTTCCATGATTTAATGGTCCAAAAACAGGCAACATAAGCAGAAAGCTGACCGTCGTTTGATATGTAAGGACTTTTGAAAGTGCCTGCCACGCATTTAAACTAATGTGTTTTGCCCGACTTTTTACTGTAAGGATTCATCTTGCTTCTAGTATGGTTACATATTTCTAATTCATGTAAGATTAACTCACAGATGGCTTAAACTGGTTAGTTTTGCTATCTAAATTTTAAAATTATGCAGTATTTTTGAAGCAACTGATATTTTTATTCGTGGAAACACAAACCAGATTTAAGGAGACGCTAGCATGTTTATGACGAAAACTAGTAACAATAGGTTTACACTATCTAAGGACTGAACTTGAATGTATTTTTGATGTTTTAAAGTCATGTAAATGTAAACAAAAATCTGAGTTTACTCCCGGTTTAATGATAAGAAGGACTTTCAGATTTTTGTGTTATAATCGTCGTATAATTAAAAAAACATTATTCAAATCAATTCCTTTTATTGCATTCATCTACTGTAGAATAATTCACTTCTAAACTTCTTCACTTAGGAATATTTTCTAATGAAATTTATATTACGGCCGTTATATTAGCAATCAGAATTGAACGTACAATCAGCGACGTTAGGTTTACCTTTTATTGCCTAAATTCTTAAGCTAATGAAAATCTTTGGTTACAATAAAAATTGATAGTAAGCACTATAGTGTCGCTTTAGAGTTGATATGTGTCGTATTTTTCATACTCACGAAATACAAGATACGCTTGTAATATGTATTTATACACACAAAAGTTAACCAACATTTTTGAAAATTACGGTCTACTTTCACTGCATAAGAGCTGAAAATGTTTAATCAGTATGCCAAAAATCAATTATAATTGACATCTATAAATTAAGTGGAAATTAATACATACGGTCATATCATGAAAGCCAATTGTGGTTTATAATTTTATTTCACATTTTTTAGTGTTCTTAGTAAACTTTTCAAGTGCTTTCTACAGGAATGGTTCCGTCTATATACACAAAAGGCAATAAAAAAAAACAAATTTACCTACTACAATAATTTCTTGTGTGTAAACTAACGTTAAAGGCATCTGAGGCTATTTCAAATAAATGTTTCACACCGCTTAACTTCATTAAACTTATGGGTTTTCACATAGATTAATGCAGACAAAAAATAAGATTAGCGAACAAAGCAGTGTCGGCACATATAACTTTTTATAATATATATAAATAATATATATATTAATATATATGATGATTAATACATGTTATCTTCTCTAAAGCACTGGATACTTACAAGACAAAAAACTGAGGAATTTTGACATGTTACTTTCAACAACAAATTATTCTTGTTTTTATTGGAGATTTCAACGCTAAACAAATATTTTAGGCAACCCGATGCATATTAAATCTCTGAGGAACTTTTATCTTAATCAAATACGCAGTTAAATTCATCCGTTCCGTTGCACTGTATTAGTTCATCAAAACTTTGGTTTTTCAAATAGCATTATCAAGAAAAATGGATTGTGAAAAATTTACACACAAGTCATCATGTATTAAATTGCGTCTTAACTTAGTAGAGTGGTTCTATCAATTCAATTTCTAAGAAATTTTATTGATCACTCAAAAGGATTTGGTGCTCTTCATCGAAGGTGAGGGTACTAATGCAGATAATGATGTAATTGCAATAAAATTATAAATTGTTCTGTTCATTTTCATTCAAATATACTACCGTAGTTCTTCAATAGAAACGGTCGGGCGTATAATGCAGAAAATAATGTTATGCCAATAAATTAATAAATTGTTCTGTTATTATTCCAATACAAATATACTAACTCGTGGGTCTCATTAGAAAAGGTGGGTACTATGCAGAAAGATAATGTATAGCAATAAATTAATAAATTGTCTGTTTTCATTTTTCCATACAAAATATACTACCGTGGTCTTCATAGAAAGGTGGGTACTAATGCAGAAAATAATGTATATGCAATAAATTAATAAATTGTTCTGTTCATTTTCCATACAAATATTACTACCGTAGTCCTTTCATAGAAAGGTGGGTACTAATGCAGAAAAATAATGTATATGCAATAAAAAATTATTAATTGTTCTTGTTCATTTCCATAGCAAATATCAGACTACCGTGTCCTTATGCAGGTGTGTAATGACTTTTTGTTAGTTATTAAAGAATATTCAGTCCGTTCCTGACCGAGATAAAGTAAATTGAATGTCCAAAGGTCACTCACTGAAATTCATCGGACACACATACACATTCATATCTTATTGCACACAGAATGTTTACCAGAGACACACACAATATGACCCGCCACTCAGAGCTTGTCGAACACAACAATAAAACCCAAACATTTTAGTGCTCTCTTTGTTTAACACTTTGTCAATACGTCCCCAGACATGTAAACACATGGAACAGCCTATTGTTAAACATTGAGAATATTACATAACTTTTAAAAGTGGTTAACCATAATAATTGCTCATTGAAGAAAAAGTTTGTAAAAAACTGTAAAATCAGTGATTAAATTAACTAAATGTTGATGAACACTTTAATAAAGCAGCGAGACAAGAAACAAGCCATCAGTACAACTTCAGTCGTCAGCATTGAGAGTGATTACATATATATCAATAAATAAAGATATTATTAATATACATATGTAAAAAATCAAAAAACATCTCTCTCTCTCTCTCTCTCCTTCCTTCTCCTCTTTCTCTCCCTCTTTCCTCTCCCACCCTCACTCTCTCTCCCTCCCTCCATCTTATCTCCCCCCCTCCTCTCTCTCTGTCCTCTCTTTCCCTTCTTCCCTCCTCTCTATCTCCCTCCCCTACTCTCCCCCTCTCTGCTTCCCCCCTCCCCTCTCTCTCTCTCTCCTTTCCCTTCTTCCCTCCTCTCTGTTGCTCCCTTCCCACTACCCCCCGT
>SAYR01029704.1:441428-503873 GCA_004382745.1 Argopecten irradians irradians
GAAATCAATCGTTTCACCAACGATAACATTAAAATTATGTGAAACGTAACAAATATATTATGTTATGTACATTTATCTTATACATGTACATTGGCTTATCAATTTCAACAAATTAAATATTAACAACATTTAATTACATATTCTTTAAAAGTATTTTATTATATGGCTATTTTAACTACTAGGGCCGTTTTAACTAGGCCGTTCTGACGCTAGGGCCGCATTTTACTAGGGCCGTTATTGCACTAGGGCCGTTCTTTACCTAGATTCATAACATTACACGTGCCCCTCCATATGCATGCACTCCACCGTGATATATTTCCGAAAGATCACGGAAATTACTCCGAGAATGTCGCGGATTGCCACCGCCTCTTTCTACCACACACAGGCCTATCTCCAACTAAGTAATGTTTCGAATAATCCACGCCTGTTTCTACCATACACAGTTTATCTCCGCATATAAGTGGTAAGTAACACAGTTAAAAGTAAATATTACGAAGAAACTCGTTCTATTATTCATATTCATAACAATATAGCTGAAGCGGTTTTAGTTTCAGACGTAGATATAAATCCTTGGCATACGTGTGTACATTAATCTATTATACGAGTGTCATCATAAAATGATGCACTTTATCACATAACTGGCCCGTCCAGTCATGTCATACGGCCATGTCAACAAATACGAAGACACCATGTGTAATCATTAAACTTATATTATGAACGTCACACGTAGTTTTGATTGTCGTCAGAAGACATAACCGTCTTTTATCGAGCTGGATTCTACGTGTTGTTATATAGAAAGAATTAATAAGTGTTGTACGCTTATTTTCTGCAAATGATGAAGATGTTGTGTATAAAAGAAGAGTCTTACACTCAGGGGGTGACTAGTTAATATGAAATCACACTCGTTAAAGGCTAAATGGTAATATCAAATTTTTGAAACGTTTGATAAAGCGATGGCATAGTCCACTGCATAGATACTTTCGTATATATTATATTGTATTTGCATCTAATTAGAAAACCAAAGTAGACCTTAGTCGCTTTACATTCTATATTTCGAAAATGTGTAAATTTAAAAACGAATAGTAAGGGCATTGAAAGAAATTATTGACGCTAAAACCGAAAGTGAAAGAGCAAAATTACCACCTATTCATTGCTGTTTCTCGGCGTTAGGTACAAACACTGAATTACCTCTCGGGTTGTGATTTCTGGTTATCAGACTGGTGAATACACCATGAAATTACCCTGGGTTGTGATTTCGGTATCAGACCTCGGGTTGAATTACACGATGAATTACCTCTCGGGTTTGTGATTTCATTGTCAGGCTCGGGTTGAATTACCACATGAATTACCCCTCGGGTTGGATTTTGGTATCAGACTCGGGTTTGAATACACATGAATTACCCCTCGGGTGTGATTTCGGTATCAGGCTCGGGTTGAATACACATGAATTACCCCTCGTTGTATTTCGGTATCAGACTCGGATATCTCTTGAATTGAATACACATGAATTACCCCTCGGGTGTGATTTCGGTATCAGACCGGCGTTGAATACACATGAATTACCCTAACGGGTTGTGATTTCATTGCAGACTCGAGTTGGGTACAACATGAATTACCTCTCTGGTGTGATTTCATTTGTTAGGACTCGGGTGGTACCATGAATTACCCTCTGTGTTGTGATTTACAGTGTCAGATTTCGGGGTGGATACCACATGAATTACCTCTCGGGTTGTGATTTCATTGCTCAGACTCGGTTGCGGTACACATGAATTACCTCTCGCGGTTGTGATTTCATTGTAACACCCCAATACAGGGAAATCTCAGTATTATTCTAACTGTCTAACCATTGGACATTAAATAAAAAAAAGTTACCGGAATTATCTAAAATGATCAAAAGTGTAAGTAAATCGCTTAACTAATATAATTCATCCATGTAATGGACACTAAATCAAGATATGAAATTGTTACATTGTTTTTCAATTTTGCCATTGATGTTTACCGCACGGGCTCAAATTATCGATCAACCTGCTATCTTTACAGGAGAGTTATAACAGCAAGATTGACAACTCATATTGTATTAGGTCCCTGGTCCTAACACAAGACTTCCTGACAAGAAATCCCATGTTAATGTTAGTATCTTTAGTAACTAAGATAAAATGCTATTACATGCAATCAACTGATTCCTGTAACATTATGATAAAAATGTCATACTATACAATCCATTAAATTTGATAGTTTATAATTCAATATAAATTTGAATAAATTTTTCAGGATAACTTTGATTCACTACTTGACCCTCACAATGGCCGAAAGGCGGACGACTCCAGAACTCGATTCACACCTTACTTGAATGTCCAATCTGCCTTTGAAAAACACTCCGAAAACCCAAGTCCTACCCTGCCTTCACAGCTTCTGTCAGGAATGTCTGCTGGGGACCTATATCACCAAGGAAATCTCCGAGAATAGGGTGTCGGACACATCGTTCCCATGTCGATCTGTCGGAGGACGACCTCACCTGTTCAATCAAACAAGAGCGCTAAGGAGAAGTGGGCGGAGCAGTTCCCGACTAATGTTCGTGATCCCAGGACCTTTATCAAGCTCAAGGAACGTTTCGACTGAATTACCATACTGCAAACCCTGTCAGAGTAAAGTACCATGACCGAATCAAGCTTAAGTCTTCTGTAAGACGATGAAACTCGTTCTTTGTGAGAGCTTAAGAAACAAGTATCATGACATCATACACACTGACTGTGAATATCTTAGTATCAGTGATATGATATTCAGGCGGCTCAAAGAGGAAGAACCGGCCCGAAATGTCATCAACATGAAGAAAAAAAGCTTTGGTATTGGAGAAAACACAATTGTCTTGGATGTTCTGAATGATGATTCAAATTTCCACAAGCAATGTGAAATTATCATTAAAGCAAGGAATATTTTTAGAGAAGGTAAAAAAGTGAAACAACTAGAAGAATGAAAGAGGAAAACTGAAGAAGGGCAAGATGTCCTGAAGTCGTTAGTGAAGGACTTTGATGAACGGATTAAACCTTGGCTACAAAATCAAGAAATGGCTCTGAAGAGTATCACGGATACTACGCCAAGAGGAATTGACGAGACTAGATGAATGTTTTTCCCAAAAGGAAAAAAAAAAAAAAAAGGCGGTCCCCAACGGGATTGAAATTGGTTACAAATATTAAGAGGAGCAAGGAGAAGATGGAAGGTATCGTTACGGCAATGTGATCGTCTGATGAAAGGGTATGCTTAGATACCAGAAGTCCTCCGTCAAAAGCTGTGGAGGAAACAACCCCACGGAAGGCAACATAATGATGTATAGAGCGAGGACAGGCCGAGATCGATCGTGTCAGGAATTCTGATCAAAGACATGAGAGATTTCCTCTTCTTCAGTCAGTATTCAGCACCAGCTTCCTAAGTCTAGAGCTGAAGGTGTTGCCCATGTTGGGAAGATTGTTATGAGAAAAAGCCTCGACGATTTCCTGTTTGTCTCTGGTTTTCTTCCAGTGCCACTGTTAGAACGACAGGCGAAGCGCGGTAAAGAAGTTCAACGTAAAGATGCCAGAAGATCTCAGTGCTGACTATTGGCCGTTTGTGGGAGTTTGTGTTACCTTCCAAGGCACCCATGGTTGTGAGTGACTGGAATAACAGTAAACTGAAGCTGTTTTACAGATGAGGGCAAGTACCTGACAGTTGACCATCTCCTAGCAATTCCACGGGATGTATGTTGGTGGACAACACAATACAGTGGCAGTCACTGGCTATAGGGTAGGTTGTACGTATCGTTAAAAGTGGGAGATTCAAAACTGTCCTGTTATCTGTCATCAAACACGAGAAAGATTGAAAGCGTATCACACATACAACGGGAGGTTTGTATGAGTGAATGTGGAGGCGGAGTGTACAGTCTTTACACAGGACGGAGGCCATCAACCTGCTGGTTACCTGGCTAACGATACAGTGACGGGCGACATAATCATCAGTGTAGGGTTAACGACACTGAGGGGAAAATAACCGGTGTCCCCAGACTGTCGGCGACAAAACGGCAACACGGACGTATGAAGGCTGGCGTCGTAAAGCCAGCTAATTGGAATAATGTAGACAGGGAGGGGAACATCTACGTGTGTGGTTGGGATTCACACAACCTTGTGCAGATGTCTGGGACGGGACACGCGCCAGGAGCTTTTTACTTCAGCAGCTGCGAAAAAAAACCAAGAGGCAGTTTCGGTCTGCCGGTTGACAGATTTGCTAGTATCCAATTGATAATCATGCCCAATGATGAGCGCAAATTGCATTGCATTCTTTAAAACTCTACTTGAACTGATGGGAAAATGAAACGACCCTACATGCCACATGATCAATAACTGAAATACATGTACCAATGATATTTTCGACAGTCTTACAAATCATTTAGCAATATAAAGACGATAGACCCGGCGTGGAATTCAAGCATCACGTATTCAAACGCTTCTAGAATCCTGATATAAAACACAAGTAAAAGAGTGCAAAAAGTCAAAGTTCGCATTGAAAACTTAGGGTCAGAGCGCCAAAATTTCAAATATTTGAATTTTGAACACAAGAGGAATACAATAGCAGCAAAGGCCTTCCCGAACTGCAAGCTGAATACGATATCCACGTTGAAATGTAGTTTTTGTAAAAAATGAAGAAGGGATCGTGGGCTGTTGGAGACCTGATATAGCTTATATTTTCCAGCGAGTTGTTTAAAAAAATCACGATGTTAGCTTAAAGCAAACAAAAAATCAAAAATCAAATTCATCATCTGACGAATCACTTTATACTTACGTATTCTGATGGTTATTTGCCTAAACCAGGTGCCGAGAAATCGCTAAAATATCCCCACGAAAAACAATTTGGCTTATAGAGTATACGTGGAGGGGTTTTCTCGGAAGAATTTTGAAAAATGGCCATACTTTGAAATGTTGGCACCGAAAAACTACGATTTCCAAGTTGCTTATTTTCAATTACAGCAGTGTTTTCAATCATCCGTGTGTTAGATGCTACCACCACTGACAAAATTGCTATTTGTTTCGCTATCATAAACAGGGACGACAACAGTAGCATTTTCTTCAGTTACTAAGTTGCGTACTTTACACCAATACCACCCTTGAGAATTTTGGCTCTTATATAATCCATATCTTAGATAAAAATGTATATAAAAAAATAGATTGTGCCGTGTCCACGAAAAAATTCCCTTACCATATTGATTCAAACAATTGAATTCCAACGTATCAAATTCAAAATACTTAACAATGTCGTAAATTTGTAATACTTTTTGTTATATGTTTCAATAGGGAATGTAGAACAAACACATTAATGTCATTATTTAACTCGTGGTTTTCTAACAGGAATTAGCCTCACTTGAATTGTCCACTTTAAAGATATATATAATATTAAAGAATAATTAATTGTTTGTCCCGAAAAATCGTACACTTATGTCTACAGAATCTTTATGATCCCGCAGTACACCAAGCAGAAACCAAAAAATATATAATTTATTGCTTTGACATACATGTACATATTCACTTATTGTTCAAATGATGATTTACCGTTTATGCTCTGTCGTTAGTGGAGATATTCTTAAACCAAAATTATGGCTGATTTACTTTCTACTCCGTCTTTGCATATTACAGAGTTAGCTCCTGCGCGGTAGGATCAATTATTACGTCACTATTTTTGAGCGCAATTCACGTCGTTTCTCCGAAAGTATGACGTTACAGCTCCCAAACACATTGAACGTCACAATCAATACCTAAACCGCAAGGAAAGATAACTCTGTAATATGCAAATTACGGAATTAGTCCGTTTAATGCGAAAATATCACCATTGTTTCAAAGAGTTGAATTTCTTCTGCAACAATTGCCTGACAAACCACGCATCGGCCAAGTGAACTATTCCATTGAGCTGTGTCGGATTCGGGGTTGAAACCTTGACCTGAAATACTTAAATTCACAATTGAAATTGACCCCTGGAATTTCCACATAAAGTCTTTAATACATGACCTTGGCGCCCACGCTAAAAACAAACCGGTTCCTTTTCCCCTTTTTTTTTTTTTTTTCTTTTTTTTTTTTTCCTTCTCCTTTTTTTTTTCCTTCACTCGGGCGGGGGGGGGGGGGCGTTCGACGAAATGAACCTTCATTCAGGCGAATTTTAGGTCAGTTTCAGGTCAAGACATTTTTTTCAAATTTGACCTTAAGCTATAATTGCCTGGTGCATTGGTTAAAAATGTCTTGTCCTGTGTGTTATGGTTAAAGTTATATATGTCTCGTTATTTGTCCAATACTCATAGATGTCAAGTTAAAGGTATACGTCATCACCACACCTACTGAGTATTTGAGAATATTATACGGTGGCTGAGGTAGTCTTTATCAACCCAATATCGGTATCTCGTGTTTTCGAAACAAAAGACGAAAAGATAAAAAAGACGAAATTGATGAGCGCTTTTAAAAAATTCATGTCTTTTTCGCCCCAAATGACGATGATTAACAATAGCTAATTTTTCGTCTTTTCGCCATTGGAAGACGAAATGGACACAAATCATCCACATAGGATCACAACCACTTTCAATAGGTAGTTTTTTTAAAAACCACCAAAATAAGGCACTTTTGACAGTACTACCAAAAGTATCATAATTAAAGATAATTTGTAAAGAAATGAGTACGTGTGGTTCAGACCAAACAAGCCAGTTGGATCTTACCACTTCATTCACATTTTACAGAGTTATTAGTAATTGTTAAGTTATTTATGCAGATATCTTTTTCATACTAAAACATACATGAAAGGCATAAAAGCAAGAATTTTCAGCGCATCAATTAGGTGATTCTACTAACGTTTTTATAATCATCATACATGTTTGTCCAGCTTAATTCAATCAAACCTACATATGAATATGGTTTTCAATAGATTACTTAACAAAAAATAAATGTCAAAATATTAGGCCCCATTTATGGCAACATAAAACCTTTTTCCGTATGTAAATTGTTATATCATATTTCGACTACGTAAAAGCCATAACCTATGATTTTGTATTTGTGTCATGTTGTTGATAATTCTAAGGCAACTTCGGTTTAATCATTTGTGTGATTTTAACATATTTGTTTATTGCATAATCTTATATACAACACTGGATCGAGAGAATTTCCAACTATACGAAGCCCTAAAACAAAAATATAGCCTAAAATAACTATTTAATATTTATTATAATTTTATGAGAGAAGAGGGGAGGAGGAGACAGAGAGGCAGCGGAGAAGGAAGGAGGAGAGAGAGAGAGGGGGGTGAGCAGAGAGAGGGGGAGAGAGGGGGAGGGAGATAGAGAGGAGGAAGAAGCGGAAAGGAGAGACAGAGAGAGAGAGAGGGGGGAGAATAAGATGGAGAGGGAGAGAGAGTGAGTGGTGGGAGAGGAAAGAGGCGAGAGAAAGAGGAGAAGGAAGGAGAGAGAGAGACGAGAGAAGTATTATGATTTTTAACATATGTATATAATAATATCTTAATTTATGAGCTATATATGTAATCACTCTCAATGCTACGCACTGAAGTGTGTACTCGATGGCTGTTCTTGTCTCGCTGCTTTATTTAAGCGTTCATCACATTTAGTAATTTAATCACTGATTTTACATTATTTACAACTTTTTCTTCAAAGACAATTATTAGTGGTTAAACCACTTTTAAAAGTATGGTAAATTCTCAATGTTTAACATAGGCTGTTTCCATGTGTTACATGTCTGGGACGTATGCACAAAGTGTTAAACAAAGCGAGCAACTAAAATGTTTGGGTTTTTATTGTTGTGTTCGACAAGCTCTGAGTGGCGGGGTCATATGTGTGTGTCTTCTGGTAAACACTATCTGTGAGCAATAAGCATATGAATGTGTATGTGTGTCGATATTTTCAGTGAGTGACCTTGACATTCAATTACTTTATCTTCGCTGTCAACAGGACCGCGACTGAATAGTTCCTTATAAACTCACGGTAACAAAAGTCATTACACACCTGCATTAAGGACACGTAGTATATTTGTATGGAAAATGAACAGAACAATTAATAATTTTATTGCATATACATTATTTTCTGCATTAGTACCCACCTTTCTATGAAGACTACGGTAGTATATTTGTATGGAAAATGAACAGAACAATTTATTAATTTATTGCATATACATTATTTTCTGCATTAGTACCCACCTTTCTATGAAAGACCACGGTAGATATTTTGCTATGGAAAATGAACAGAACAATTTATTAATTTATTGCATATACATTATTTTCTGCATTAGTACCCACCTTTCTATGAAGACCACGGTAGTATATTTGTATGGAAAATGAACAGAACAATTTATTAATTTATTGCCATAACATATTTTCTGCATTATAGACCCACCTTTTCTATTGAAGAACTACGGGTAGTATATTTGAATGAAAATGAACAGAACAAATTTATATTTTATTGCATATACATCATTATCTGCCATTAGTACCCACCTTCGATGAAGACACCAATCCTTTTGATGATCAATAAAATATTCTTTAGAATTGAATTGAAGACCACCTACTTAAGTAGACCAATTTAATACATGACATGACTTGTGTGTAAATTTTTCACAATCCCATTTTTCTTGATAATCTATGAAAAACCAAGTTTTGATGAACTAAATACAGTGCCAACGGAACGGATGAATTTAACTGCGTATTGATTAAGATATAATTCTTCAGAGATTTATATGCATCGGTTGCCTTAAAATATTTGTTACTTGAAAACTCCAATAAAAACAAGATAATTTGTGTTAAAGCTAACATGTCAAAATTCCTCAGTTTTTTGTCTTGCAAGTATCCAGTGCTTTAGAGAAGATACATGTATTATCCACATATATATTAATATATATATTTTTATATATATTATTAAAAGTATATGTGCGACACTGCCGCTATCTTATTTTTTTCTGCATTAATCTATGTGAAAACCCATAAGTTTAATGAATTAAGCGTTGAAACAATCATTTGAAAATAGCCTCAGATGCCTTTAACGTTAGTTTACACACACAGAAATTATGTAGTGTAAAATTTGTTTGTTTTTTATTGCCTTTTGTTGTATATAGACGGAACATTCCTGTAGAAAGCACTTGAAAAGTTTACTAAGAACACTAAAAAATGTGAAATAAAATTATAAACCACAATTTGGCTTCATGATATGACCGTATGTATTAATTTCACTTAATTATAGATGTCAATATAATGATTTTTGGCAGTACTGATTAAACCATTTTCAGCTCTTATGCAGTGAAAGTACCGTAATTTTCAAAATGTTGGTAACTTTTGGTGATAAATACATATTACAAGCGTATCTTGATTCGTGAGTATGAAAAATACGACACATATAACTCTAAAAGTCGACACTATAGTGCTACTATCAATTTTTATTTGTAACAAAGATTTTCATTAGCTTAAGAATTTAGGCAATAAAGGTAAACATAACGTCGCTGATTGTAACGTCAATTCTGATTGGCTAATATAACGGCGTAATAATTTCATAGAAAATATTCCTAAGTGAAGAAGTTTGAAGTGATTATCTACAGTAGATTGAATAATAAGGATTGATTTGAATATGTTTTTTTAAGTTATAGAGATATAACACAAAAATCTGAAAGTCCTCTTATCATAAACCGGGAGTAAACTCAGATTTTTGTTACATTTACATGACTGTAAACATCAAAATACATTCAAGTTAGTCCTTAGATAGTGTAACCTGATTTGTTACTAGTTTCGTCAAACATGGTAGCGTCTCCTTAAATCTGGTTTGTGTTTCCAGAATAAAAATATCAGTGCTTCAAAATACATGCATAATTTAAAATTAGATAGCAAAACTAACCAGTTTAAGCCATTCTGTGAGTTAATCTTACATGAATTAGAAATATGTAACCATACTAGAGCAAAGATGAATCTTACAGTAAAAAGTCCGGCAAAACACATAGTTTAAATGCGTGCATTGGCCTTCCAAAAGTCCTTACATATCAAAACGACGGTCAACTTCTGCTTATGTTGTCCTGTTTTTGACCATTTAAATCATGGGAAACCCCAGTGTAAATTTAGCACAGTTCTAAAATCAATTCCCCTATCTCTTTGAACGTAAGGCTGCGTGGAAATTTCATCATGGACATAGTTAGTCGAGAGGACGTTTTAGGATTCCTATAATATAAATTAATGTCTTCGCATGGAGAGCGATATTGACGGCATTTTTTTATTTTTCTATTTCATAAGAAATTATACTGGATATATGTACACCATTTTTACCGCCTTTAATAGTCAGGTAATGCTAATCTGTGTGTTAATCAGCCAGAAATTAGTAACCAATAAATAAGATACACACCTTGCAATATCCAGTTTATTTATACAAATCAAATATCTTACATTTAAAACGACAGACGGAGAAGTCTATGACTGAGCATGCGCACTTCAAACGATTTCGAGCTTCTCACTGCTAAGGTAAGCGATTCTTGTTGGTAGGTTAGACCAAGAGAACCTGGAAAAGAAAAAGATAAAAGATACGTATGTACAGAAATATTTACCAATTATGGACCTTTGTTGAGGTACATTTGGTGTTATATCAACCTGGTAGAATAAAATAATAACCGAAGGCGTAGATCGAGGTCATTATTCTACCAAGGCGGTATAACACCACACAGACTGAATCAAAGGTCCTTAGTTTTTATACAGTTCTTTTGAAAAATGTCAAAAACATTATTCGATAGATAACGCCATATGGACCGAATCGAAGGTCCTCAAATTTTACAAGTAGATATGTAGGTCGTTTGAAAAATGTCAAAAATATTTTATCCTATGTGTATGTATATTACACGAAGAACGATGGCCATAGAAACTCAGCAATGACATCACAGAAATAATATTAACTCTAAAATTGGAAAGACCGAGTCGATATACTATATATCGAACCCCACGTGGCCATGTATTAGCCACTCAGGATAAAAGAAAGTCAGAGCATATCTAATACAGATTTTTATTATAGTTGGATTTGCTTCGACTGGCTATGATATGGTATACTAAAGTTAGTGGACAGGGAGGTAGACATTAGAAAATGTTAACCATTCCTATTTATTGTTCTCTAAAATTGCGTGGGTTAAGTCATATTGCCTCATTGTAAACAACCTAATGCCAAAAATCAGTTGGAAGTCAATCAAAAATGGTTTATAACGGGATAATATTGAGTTGGTGGTACGTATGTTAAAACATTATACCCCATTGACAATATGTTGACTTAACGCAGAAAATGACGGAGGAAACGGATGTAAAATCAGAGCTGGAAATGTATTATGTTATACGGATTTCCAACTTCAATCAAATCTACACATGTATAAAATCTTCCTCTTATATATTTCTCCCGTCTAATTATCGATATTTGATGGACCTTCCTATACTGGTACACCCACCCTGACTTGTCTAATCCTTACCTCCCTTCTCTAATCCTCGATAGACGATCCTATCCTGATACACCCACCCTGACTTGTCTTATCATTACCTCCCCTCTCTAATCCTCTATGGACCCTCCTATCCTGATACACCCACCCTGAATGTCTAATCCTTACCTCCCCTCTCTAATCCTCGATAGACGATCCTATCCTGATACACCCACCCTGACTTGTCTTATCCTTACCTCCCCTCTCTAATCCTCGATAGACCCTCCTATCCTGATACACCCACCCTGAATGTCTAATCCTTACCTCATCTCTCTAATCCTTGATAGACGATCCTATCCTAATACACCCAGCCTGACTTGTCGAATCCTTACCTCCCCTCTCTAATCCTCGATAGACGATCCTATCCTGATACACCCACCCTGACTTGTCTAATCCTTACCTCCCCTCTCTAATCCTCGATAGACCCTCCTATCCTGATACACCCACCCTGACTTGTCATATCCTTACCTCCCCTCTCTAAACCTCAATGGACGCTCCTATCCTGATCCATGACTTGTCTAATCCTTACCTCCCTCTCTCTAATCCTCGATGGACCTTCCTATACTGATACACCCACCCTGACTTGTCTAATCCTTACCTCCCCTCTCTAATCCTCGATAGACCCTCCTATCCTGATACACCCATTCTGACTTATCTAATCCTTACCTCCCCTCTCTAATCCTCAATGGACGCTCCTATCCTGATACACTGATCTCGCACTGCCATGATGGGCCACATCATCCCGGTCATCACAAAGAACGTGTATCCTAGAGTGTACCAGACCTTGTTTAGTCGGTCCTTACCGGATAGGAACATCACGGACTGAAACATAACACGAGCCATTAATATTCTGATTAAAATCTCGTCTTCGAAAGTCTAAAATGTTAATTGCTTTCAAACGGACTACGATGGACAACATTCGATCATAATTGGTCAATTGAGACTTTGTCCTTCGTGATTTGTGACTGAGGTGATGTGATAGTGTCCATCATTCCGTCATTTTGTTGTAACGGTACTGAATATGAATCGATTTCGGAAATATGACTATGTCAGTTTTCGGTGACGATATGTCAAAACTTGAACAACGTACTATGTTCACGTAGTCTCGTTCAGATAGACTCTTGTTGTTCAACGCTTACAATCGTCTGTATGAATGAGACTGTGTAGATATGAAAAGTGATCTTGTTATAAAGGTGGTTTCTATATGGAGGTGGTCGCTTTGTGAGTCAACAATCAATCGGTTTCGTTACGCCAAAAAATTAATTGTCATGTAAAATATCATTATTATTACCTAATTTATTTTTTCGGCGATTTCATTTACAGGAAAAACGCCCTACTGTAGTTGAATATTTTTCCGCCGATACTTTTTTACATTTAACAGGTAAAATGCTCTACTGTAGTTGAATATTTTCCCGTCAATATTTTTTTTGCGTTTTACATGTAAACACTCTACTGCAGTTGAATATTTTCTCATTGATTATTTTTTGCGATTAACAGGTAAAACACTGTACAATAGTTAAATATTTCCCCGCCAATAATTTTTGTCTCTTACAGGTAAAACGCTCTGCTGTAGTTGAAGATTTTCCCGCCGATTATTTTGCGATTTACAGGTAAAAGGCCCTACAGTAGTTGAATATTTTTCCGTCGATAATTTTTTGCGATTAACAGGTAAAACGCTCTACTGTTAGTTGAATATTTTATCGCCGGAAAATTCCAATTCGAAAAACTCTATCTCGGTCCCTTCAAGTTCGCATTAATCGATTCACACTGTATGTTATCATTATCAGAATATTAAAAAGCATTCGCTAATACAAGTTGATGTCTGAGTATAGTCAGATTTGTAACTATAGTCAGATTTATGATGTGTTTAAGAAAAATAAAGTTATTTTTCAGTTTAAAAAAAAATAATATTACCTATTTGAAAATTACTATCCTAATATGTGTGAGAAACCATGAGTTTCTATCAAAATATGTGTGAGTGTGTGAAAAACCACGAATTACCATTCTGATATGTGTGAGAAACCATGAGTAATTATCCTGATATGTGTGAGAAACCATTAGTTACTATCCTGATATGTGTGAGAAACCAGTAGTTACTATTCTGATATGTGTGAGAAACGATGAGTTACTTTTCCTACATGTTTGAGAAACCATGAGTTACCATTCTGATATGTGTGAGTGTGTGAGAAACCATGAGTTACTAACCTGATGTGTGAGAAACCATGAGTTACCATCCTGACATGTGTGAGAAACCATGAGTTATTAATCTGATATGTGTGAGAAACGATCAGTTACTATTCTGATGTGTGAGAAACCATAATTTACTGTCCTGATATGTGTGAGAACCATGAGATACTTTTACGATATGTGTGAGTGTGTGAGAAACCATGAGTTACCATCCTGATATGTGTGAGAAACCATTAGTTACTATCCCGATATGTGTGTGAAACCATGAGTTACTATTCTGATATGTGTGAGAAACCATGAGCTACTATTCTGATATGTGTGAGAAACCATGATTTACTGTCCTGATATGTGTGAGAACCATGAGATACTTTTACGATATGTGTGAGTGTGTGAGAAACCATTAGTTACCATCCAGATATGTTTGAGAAACCATTAGTAACTATCCTGATATGTGTGAGAAACCATGAGTTACTATATTGATATGTGTGAGTGTGTGAGAAACCATGAGTTACCATCCTGATATGTGTGAGAAACCAGCAGTAATTATCCTGATATGTGTAGGAAACCTTTAGTTACTATTCTGATATGTGTGAGAAATGATGAGTTACTTTTCTGACATGTGTAAGAAACGATGAGTTACTTTTCTTACATGTTTGAGAAACCATGAGTTACCATCCTGATATGTGTAAGTGTGTGAGAAACCATGAGTTACTATCCCGATGTGTGAGAAACCATGAGTTACCATCCTGATATATGTGAGAAACCATGAGTTACTATTCCGATATGTGTGAGTGTGTGAGAAACCATTAGTTCCTAGCCTGATATGAGTGAGAAACCATGAGTTACTATCCAGATATGTGTGAACAACCTATAATTACTATCCTGATATGTGTGAGAAACCATTAGTTACTATTCTGATATGTGTGAGAAACCATAATTTACTATCCTGATATGTGTGAGAAACCATGAGTTATTATTCTGATATGTGTGAGAAACAATGAGCTACTTTTCCGATATGTGTGAGTGTGTGAGAAGCCATTAGTTATTAATCTGATATGTGTGAAAAGCCATGATTTACTGTCCTGATGTGTGTGAGAAGCCATTAGTTACTATCCCGATATGTGTGAGAAACCATGAGTTACTATTCTGATACATGTATGTGTCTGAAACGATGAGCTACTTTTCTTACATGTGTTAGAAACCATGAGTTACCATCCTGATATGTGTGGGAAACCTCGAGTTACTATTCCTACATGTTTGAGAAACCATGAGTTACCATTATGATATGTGTGAGTGTGTGAGAAACCATGGGTTACTATCCCGATGTGTGAGAAACCATGAGTTACCATCCTGACATGTGTGAGAAACCATGAATTATTAATCTGATATGTGTGAGAAACGATCAGTTACTATTCTGATATGTGCGAGAAACCATAATTTACCGTCCTGATATGTGTGAGAACCATGAGATACTTTTACGATATGTGTGAGTGTGTGAGAAACCATTAGTTTCCATCCAGATATGTGTGAGAAACCACGAGTTTCTATGCCGATATGTGTGAGAAACTATGAGTTACCATCCTGATATGTGAGAAACCATGAGTTACTATTCTGATATGTGTGAGAAACCATGATTTACTGTCCTGATATGTGTGAGAACCATGAGATACTTTTACGATATGTGTGAGTGTGTGAGAAACCATTAGTTACCATCCAGATATGTGTGAGAAACCATGAGTTACTATTCTGATATGTGTGAGTGTGTGAGAAACCATGAGTTACCATCCTGATATGTGTGAGAAACCATGAGTAATTATCCTAATATGTGTGGGAAACCTTTAGTTACTATTCTGATATGTGTGAGAAATGATGAGTTACTTTTCTGACATGTGTAAGAAACGATGAGTTACTTTTCTTACATGTGTGAGAAACCATGAGTTACCATCCAGATATGTGTGAGAAACCATGAGTTACCATCCTGATATGTGAGAAACCATGAGTTACTATTCTGATATGTGTGAGAAACCATGATTTACTGTCCTGATATGTGTGAGAACCATGAGATACTTTTACGATATGTGTGAGTGTGTGAGAAACCATTAGTTACCATCCAGATATGTGTGAGAAACCATGAGTTACTATTCTGATATGTGTGAGTGTGTGAGAAACCATGAGTTACCATCCTGATATGTGTGAGAAACCATTAGTTACTATTCTGATATGTGTGAGAAACCATTAGTTACTATTCTGATATGGGTGAGAAACCATAAATTACTGTCCTGATATGTGTGAGAAACCATGAGTTATTATTCTGATATGTGTGAGAAACCATGAGGTACTTTTCCGATATGTGTGAGTGTGTGAGAAGCCATTAGTTATTAATCTGATATGTGTGAAAAGCCATGATTTACTGTCCTGATGTGTGTGAGAAGCCATTAGTTACTATCCCGATATGTGTGAGAAACCATGAGTTACTATTCTGATACATGTATGTGTCTGAAACGATGAGCTACTTTTCTTACATGTGTTAGAAACTATGAGTTACCATCCTGATATGTGTGGGAAACATTGAGTTACTATTCCTACATGTTTGAGAAACCATGAGTTACCATCCTGATATGTGTGAGAAACCATGAGTAATTATCCAGATATGTGTGAGAAACCATGAGTAATTATCCAGATATGTGAGAGAAACCATGAGTTACTATTCTGATATGTGTGAGTGTGTGAGAAACTATGAGTTACCATCCTGATATGTGTGAGAAACCTTGAGTAATTATTCAGATATGTGTGAGAAACCATTAGTTACTATCCCGATGTGTGAGAAACCATGAGTTACTATTCTGATATGTATGAGAAACCATGAGTTACTATCCTGATATGTGTGAGAAACCATGAGTTACTATTCTGATATGTGTGAGAAACCATGAGCTACTATTCTGATATATGTGAGAAACCATGATTTACTGTCCTGATATGTGTGAGAACCATGAGATACTTTTACGATATGTATGAGTGTGTGAGAAACCATTAATTACCATCCAGATATGTGTGAGAAACCATTAGTAACTATCCCGATGTGTGTGAGAAACCATGAGTTACTATTCTGATATGTGTGAGTGTGTGAGAAACCATTAATTACCATCCAGATATGTGTGAGAAACCATGAGTTACCATCCTGATATGTGTGAGAAACCATGAGTTACCATCCTGATATGTGTGAGAAACCATGAGTTACCATTCTGATATGTGTGAAAAACCATGAGTTACTTTTCTGACATGTGTAAGAAACGATGAGTTACTTTTCTTACATGTTTGAGAAACCATGAGTTACCATCCTGATATGTGTGAGTGTGTGATAAACCATGAGTTACTATCCCGATGTGTGAGAAACCATGAGTTACCATCCTGATATGTGTGAAAAACCATGAGTTACTATTCTGATATGTATGAGAAACCATGAATTACTGTCCTGATAAGTGTGAGAACCATGAGTTACTATTCCGATATGTGTGAGTGTGTGAGAAATCATTAGTTCCTAGCCTGATATGGGTGAGAAACCATGAGTTACTGTCCTGATATGTGTGAGAAGCCATTAGTTATTAATCTGATATGTGTGAGAAACCATAATTTACTGTCCTGATGTGTGTGAGAAGCCATTAGTTACTATCCCGATATGTGTGAGAAACCATGAGTTACTATTCTGATACATGTATGTGTCTGAAACGATGAGCTACTTTTCTTACATGTGTTAGAAACCATGAGTTACCATCCTGATATGTGTGGGAAACCTTGAGTTACTATTCCGATATGTGTGAGTGTGTGAGAAACCATGAGTTACTATCCTGATATGTGTGAGAAACCATGAGTAATTATCCTGATATGTGTGAGAAACCATTACTTACTATTCTGATATGTGTGAGGAACGATGAGTTACTATTCTTATGTGAGAAACCGCGAGTTACTATCCCGATATGTGTGAGAAACCATGAGTTACTGCCCTGATATGTGAGAAGTGAATAGCTACCGAATTAAGATATACTTTAATAGTAAACAAATCAGACATATGTAAAATAATCAGTTTCTATAAGAATAATTTTAAAACCAGCATTGTGAGATATAACTCGCTATCATCATTATTTAATTCACTCATGCATGACTAAAGATTACTATTTTAAGTGCCTGGTAATTTTTTCAAGTTTCTATTTTCGCAATTTACTACATTTAATCATCTACGAAAAGTGTAGTAGTTATAAGTCAGTTGAAATAGCATATTGCACTCCTTACGTTTTGTACTCTGACTGATATCTCTGGGTACACCTATTATCACGGTGACCTATGACCCCGGTGACCTATAACCCGCCGTGTTCAGACATCTTATCTACGATACAACAGTCTATTAATAACGCAACAATGAGGTAGTTATATACAGTTGATCTGTGAATCCACGGGGTTAGGATGGGCGTGGCTATGCAAATTAGTCACGATAGCTAGGGTTATCTGCAGTCCTTAAAGCTGACAATGCAAGTTAAAAACATGCATTTGAAATTAAAAAAAAATATATTAGCGAAATATTTTTTCAAAAATTGTTTCTGAGACATCCCCTAAATACGTAGTCACGTGTACATGGTCAGTTGAGTGCATCGAGTACGATGATATACGTGGAGATATGTGGACGGATTATTGTTTGGATTTCTATTCATTTGCGTTGGAATTTTATTTTGAGAAACATCTAAATGACAACTTAGAGGAGTTGACATGTTTTCTTGCTAAAAAAGTCCCATATAGTTTTACAGGTGAGGGATTTGTTTACCTATTTGTAGGTGATATATACTGTGGACTGCTAGGTGTATGGGTACACGAATGAGCGCACGTGTGTCGATTCACGCGCTTTAAATAGGGGTCAGTGAGTCGTCGGAATGTAAAACAAAAATGGCTGTCCTCAACCGGGGAATGTCTCATAAACGATTCTTGAACAACGAGTATACTTATTTTAAAAAAAAATCATTTAAATAATTTTAACTTGCATTGTCAGCTTTAAATGAGTCACGATTAACTAGTGTTACCTTCTGATGGGCGGTGCTTATTATGCAAATGAATCACAATAAGTAGCTAAGTAAATAAAGTATGCACGACACTTTACCATACCTTAATTAAATACCATGTAAATATGTAGTAAAGTGTTCAGTAGTCTTCGCGTGTACTTAACTCCCATACAGTTACATCATATGTGTGCTGGCCGATATCAGTGTCAAAAATGTCTTGATTTCATTCACCTAATATATCCACCAAAGCACACAGATATTCACCGACACAAACACTAACAATACCGCGAGAAACGTAAACACCGAGACTCTAGCTCGCTAGCTCAGACGATACAGACAGTATATATACTGAGGAAAATTGTTATATGTAATCTTTCTTTAAAATATCATTCTCAATGACACGGTTAAATACAGGCATCATCGTTTATTTTGGTATTCCTTCGCTTCGAGCACCACCGGAAGATAAAGCAGATGCTACGACAAGAAAAGCAAAGGGCATTAAAATATAACCCGTTTTGGTTCCCAACTGTGAATATCTGTGTTTTGGTTGGTAGGGGTGACACTTACTAACCAAAAAACCATTTATTTATATCGACAGTAGAGGGCTCTTTCAACAAATCGCTGAATAAGGAGCGCATTTTTGACTGAGAAAAATTATGCTATTCAAAAAAAAAAAAAACCTTTGGACAACTGTTATTCACTTTTATTCACTAGAAAATAAATCCAGTAAAATTTCGAATTAACGTTCGCGTATCTGTTTATATAGATAATTACAGAAAATCTTAAGTATTGTTTTTCTTACAAGTGATTTATCCATTTGTTTTCGTCGGATAGGACGTGATATTACACCCCTAATGTAAAATTTGCACCCATTACTGGGCCAAAATTTTGAGATGTTACATTTTCTTCGGTAATCTATTGAAGACCAAAAGGTTTGATGAATTAAACTGTGAAGATCATTCTGTGGAAAGACAAACATGTATGGTGCTTGATAAACGTTAGTTACAACACAAAATTAATGCACTGTAAATTCTTGTTTTTCATGCCTTATGTATGTTTAAATGGAAACCTACCTGCAGAAATAACTTTATAATTACTGATAACACTATAAAATTGTGTAATGAAATTGTAGACCACAACTTGACTTCATGCTCTGACTATATGTTCTCGTTCGTATCTTATTTGTACTTGTAAAATTAATGCCTATGCATTGTAAGTTTGTAATTATCAAAATGTTGGTATTTTTGGTGGTAAATAACATATTAAAAGCTCTTTTAATTCGTGAGTATGGAAATTACACATATATTTACATTAAATTGTCATTGCTACCGTATGAATTGAGCACACCAAAGTAAAGGCCTATGAAGGAATAAAAGATACCCAAAACGTGACCATTATGTTAATATGGTAACTGATCACCGCCATGTTGCGTATATCGTCCTTTATAAACGGGTTTCTTGGTCTTACGTACACAATTTTAATGTAAAGACCGCCAAAATGAGTAAATGAGGTAAATATATCAGGCAAAAAAAATGTCTGTTTAGGGTTACCCGACCGACCCTAATTTTTTACCCCCGATCCTAATTTTTTTCCAATAATATATGATTTGATACTTTGTGTTATTATGACCGTGGCATAACGTAGACTGTGATCGTATATCACAGAGTTTTCTGCCCTTGTGGGTAGGTTTTGATTGACACGTCACATTCTGCAGAGAAAACGACGTAATATTCACAAAATAATTACATTAAAAGATATACCTACCCACAAAGGAGATAAGTCTTGTGTATACAAATTCAGAATATACTTGCTGATAATGAAACCTCAGAATAAATAATTTTATAGATTTGTGTTATCAAGATGGTATTCCGCTGTCCATGGTAATTATTGTTCAATATAATACATTTATATACATTATACATATATATAATACATTTATTATCAGAACTTTCAATAAATTATAAGTACATTGATATAGATAACAAAATATATAAATAAATGTTTTTGTATTAATATATAAACAGGAAATTTACAATAATTGTTTTATATAATTATGTATATGGATGTTTAAAGTATGTATCTATACATAATCCCACAACAATTTTTTTTATATATGCAATAAAGTTATATGTGCCGTAATTTTCATACTTACAAATCAAGAAGAGTTTTAAATATCTTATTCACCATCAAAGCTTTCCAACATTAACCAAAACAGATTGACAATTAAAATGTTTCTGACAACATGAATTACAACATTGTGAGAATTACAATACTTACAACGCATAGGTTTTAATTTTATAAGTACAAATAAGAGCTGAAAATGATTGTTGGCAGTACTGCCAAAAATCATTATAATAGCATCTACAGCACAGGAAAATGAGTATAAACGGTCAGACCGTAAAGCCACATTGTGGTCTACAATATCATTTCTCATCTTTGCAGTGCTACTAGTAAGTGTATGGTTCCATTTTAACATATACATAAAACAAGAATTTTACATTGTATGAATTCTGTGTTATAACTAATGTTTATAAGGCATCATAAATGCTTATCTGCCCATTTGAATGATTTTCACAGCTTGATTGATCAAATGTGGTGGTTTCAATAGATTACTAAAGAAAAAATAGCTTGTTAAAATTTTCGCCTAGTATCTTAAAAAATACAGAACATTAAAAACATAGTGACACAAAAAGACCGATAAAGAAATATACTATACATGAATATATAAATGTGGCGTTTGATAAATATATTTTCAAAAGTAGTATTTACACCAAAATGGGTAATAAAGAAAAATTCGATAATCCCATATTTACACTTTATATATATATATATCAAGATAATACAAGATTTTATTCGAAAATGTCATAATAAAGTATTAGTTACTTTTCTTTATTATATACATAATATAATGTATCTTATTTTAGTTGTAAATCGGGTGGATATAATATAATATTGTATATAATATACGTAACGGTTATCAAAACAAACTTGCATAAAAATCTATTTACACACTTATAATTTAAAAAAAAAAACTATTTGAATCCTGTAATGTAAATACACATATATTAATTTAAAATATGGATATGCCATGCCATTATTGAAAGGTCATCATTCATCAATCAAATATCAGAACACAGTTCGCATTATTACCATAGTAACGTCGCAAAATGTACTTACGTCATTTGGTAGTCCCGGGGGTGTAGCTTTGAGGACCCTCCCAGTGGTGAACGTCCGACGAGGAGCCACAGTTCTGTAGACATTAGTCCATACTCTTGTCATTGACGCCATGTTGGTATGAAGCTTTCACATGTGCGACCGCCAGCTCGCATGTACACCAATCTATCGACTGTATTAACCTGGACTAATTGTCAGAAAGGTACCCTGTATGTTTTCTTTTTTTATATATGAGAAAATGTCCGTTAATTTATAAAACAATTCTAAAAGTGGTAGTATGTTTGGATATTTATAGTATTAACTGAAAATAAAGTTGAGAATTGTGAGATTCGTTCCTCTGTTGAGTCCGCCCTGGGCTTGTAGATTAAAGATATTACATTTTTGTAATTGACATACAATCGTTTTCTTCAACATCATGATATCATAAGGGAGATTTTTTGTTTTCTCTGACAAGCTATATAATCGTGCGACGTCATGTTTTGATTGTGACGTCATTATTATATGTGACGTCACAATAGTGTTATTATACGTAAGTCTTGCGATGTATATGTCATGGCTGAACGGACCAGACATAAGGTATTTTAGAACAATTAAGCAGTTGATACCTCTAACATCACCGACGAGTCATTAGATGCGAGTATTAGGATAAAGAAAAAATATGAAATTATCTTCCAAGTACTTTGTTCACTCTTGCTAGAAGAAAGAACAAAGCTTTTTTGTAAACGTGTCGCTCGAGTTGACTCCCATCATTGAGAGTGAATCCCAACTTTTGTGGGACTTGTTCATGTAAGTCTGCTATTCCGTCTTTGCATATTACAGAGTTAGCTCCCTTGCGGGTAGGTATTGATTATTACGTCATTATTTTGTGAGTGCAATTCACGTCTTTTTCTCCGAAACGTACGACGTTGCGCTCTTAAACACATGGCGTCACAATCAATACCTACCCGCAAGTGCAGATAACTCTGTAATATGCAAATTCAGAATTGGAAGGATCTCAATTCCAATGGACCATGTTCTGATTGTTCAAGCATTGACTCTGTACGATATTTACATTAGTACGCATCCACATGTTTCATCATAGTCATTCTTTATATACTCTAACTTTATAATCCATTCATTATATACTCTAACTTTATAATCCATTCATTATATAACCTAACTTTACAATCCATTCATTATATAATCTAACTTTACAATCCATTCATTATATACTCTTAACTTTAAAATCCATAAATTATATACTCTAACTTTACAATCCATTCATTATATAATCTAACTTTATAATCCATTCATTATATACTCTAACTTTATAATCCATTCATTATATAACCTAACTTTACAATCCATTCATTATATAATCTAACTTTACAATCCATTCATTATATACTCTTAACTTTAAAATCCATAAATTATATACTCTAACTTTACAATCCATTCATTATATACTCTAACTTTACAATCCATTCATTATATAATCTAACTTTACAATCCTTTCATTATATACTCTAACTTTACAATCCATTCCTTGGTTTTCGTTTGTTTCCTTCACTTTTTCTGATTTATCACCTATACAACTCTGGAAACAAACAAAGCTAAGAACGATCGGGAGGTATTTTGTTTTTGTATGTTAGAACCTCTTTTATAAAGGGAGTGGGACGACTGGTTTGCCCATTGTCACTATAATGACGCGTGTTGTTTGGTGTCTTAGATCAGTGAGACAAAATGACAGGGGTTTCACTATTACAACACAATACAAATATTTAAGGATTAACTTGAATAGATTTTTATGGGGATATAATACAAAAATCTGAGTGTACTCTAAATAAACCGCGAAGAGGTTTATGATGAGAATACACTCAGATTTTTGTGTTATATCTCCATAACATCAAAAATTTATTCAAATTAATCCTTATAATTGAATCTATTAAATTTATTTTAATATTCAAAATTCATTTTGGGACTCTTTATTTATATAAGTTGTACAACTTTTTTCACAATCAGTGTTAAATGATATCTATAACGACCTTGCTCTACATTCTCTGAGGCTGGATGGGTCTCCGCATATTTACTATCATTTCCAGTTCCCAGCAAACACATTACATTTGTTTTCAATTTCCATTTGCTGTAAAGGTTGCGACTTGCGTTAAATCAACCGAGGAAAAAATTAAACGCAAATACTGTAAACACACTTATTTTAGTGGTAGTTTTATTTTAACGGTAGTTTGATGTCAGCACTTTTCGCGCTGTCTTTCAAGTGCTAATTCATGTATAGCACTAAACTTTATAAAAATATGTCCCCAGTATTGAACCACCGAATTGTGCTAATTTATATCAATACTAATAAATCATACTTTCTAGTTTTGACGCTAAAATTTGACTGCGCTAAAAAGTACGCTTATAGTATGCAGAAGTCCATTCAAACATTTTCAATCGAGTTTTTTGTCTAGTTATCTGAATAGCACTCGTGGTACTGTATAACATGAAACGTTTGTTACTGAGAAACACGGTTATAAAAACAACTAGTTTTGTTTATGTAGAATTGTTTACTATACATTGCTGCACCGGATCGGTTATCCATGACTTAATCTATCAAAGAAATGATATCAAAGCTCCAAATCTCCAGAGAGAGTACACACGAATATTTCATGTTTCCCAGTTGTCTGGGAGAATCAACAGTGATCAGTAACATCTCAGTTCTGGTGTTGCTGGGTCATGTAGGCATAAAAATGAGTATTGACTAGGTCTATTCCCAAGAAATGAATAACCACTATATATATATGAATGTCACCCTTCTACCATTTATTATAAAACGTTTAAAGATGCTCCACCGCCGACAGAGAATAAACGATACTCATCATTTGATGCTCCACCGCCGACAGAGCATAAACGATACTCGTCATTTGAAGAATAATTGGTGTATAATCGTGTTTATATATGTCTAATTAACACAAAAAATAATATAAAATAATATATTTTGATTTTGGTGCATGCGCAATCAGAACTTTATTCCATATAAGACATAATGCCACAGAATTTTTTTGGGGACACAATTAATTATTTTTATCTTGAAGTAAAATTACAAGCTCAAACTTTTCAATGGTGTTAAGTAAGTAACTTTTGTAACAGAAGAAAAATACTAATTTCAGCGTTCTGCTGACCAAACGAAAACCAAGTTTGTTCATATGAATGACTTTGATTTCCATTCAAGGTCAAATAAGAGGCTAAAATCTTTAAACGACTTCTTATCAATAACTAAGAGGCCAAGAGACCTGATATTGGGGATGTAGCTTGCTGGAATAAAGGGCTACAAAGTTGTTTTTTTCAAATGCATGACCATGATTTTCATTCAAAGTCACAGGGGTCAAATAGGCTAAACGTCGTTTTGTTACTGTATAGTTGCTTTTATTCGCGGGGATTTATTTCGCGAATATCCTGTTGAAGTTGTTCCAAGATTTTGGATACACACGAATAACCTGTAGAGCTATTTTTAATTACTACTAGAAATTGTGCGAACACTTTTCCCCGCGAATATGAAAACCAAAAACGAGATATCTCTCGCGATCGCGAAATGAAACATATGTACAATACTTTTTGAACTGAGACGATTTTCGGGGGTAGGAACTCGTTGCTTCAGAGTAAGAAACCGTGTATATAGAACAACACAAATTGCACGAAACATAATAAAATAGACATTGAATTAAGATTTAATTAATTACTATGAGTACATGGAGAAAGCAAAAAACATGCATAATTCTTGAATTAGTTGAGGTGTCATACTTAGCGAGATATCTAGGTCGTCACAACATTGGATTATTTCAGCGTTTTGTTCTGCAGACTCATGCTGTGACGGTCAGTCTTTGTGCAAACTGTTTACAATATCAAATTACATTACACAATGTGCTGCACATATGTGCATAATCTTGTGTTTTCGGGCAGGCAAAACTAGTCGATCGTAAGCGGAAATATAAACCATGGTCCTATCTCAACCAGTTTAGGACTGCGTCAGAAACGCCAACACTTGGCAGAAATATGACCTTGCAAATATCTTTATATTTCATCAAAAATCTCGGACACGAAACTCGGAGTTTACATTCGAAAAAGGATAGTGTTATGGCCGACAGGTATGTCCTATTTTTTGCATACTAGGGTAGCTATCAAAAGATATGGGTGTTTTCTGATTTAGATATGTGTACGTGACATTATCAGCCCAATGTAAGACCTGTGGGTTCAAGGTAACTGTGCAAAACAGTCGCGTTTTATCACAAAGATTTCTCCGTAATTTTCCTGTTTACTTTTGTATTTTATATTTATAATACTACTACTAATAGTAAGTGTCTGCATTTCCTCCATTTTAACGCTGCAATATTTTTTTTAGAAATTTACCTGTAACTTATTCTTTGCTATTTTCTCCAACTTTTCACTATACAACAATTATGAGAGACAAGACATTTTCATGTGAAAAATCTGAAGCGGACTCTATCATAGAATGCATAAACACACTACAAATGCAATTTTTTTTACTGTTTTCGACAATGACGGGAAATAGCTTTCTGTGTTTTTTGCGCTTGCATTTATTCGACGGAACTATATGTTTAGTGACCCATTCTACAACATTTATTCTTTAACATAAATTATAAACTAACTTGCAAAAAGATAGTTTCCAAAGCGTTATATCAAATACATAGTAAATACCTTATCACGCCGGCTATAGAAAATGGTTAAAGATGCCCACCGCTGACAAATGATATTTTCCTCTATCAAAAACAGGAGCAGACGATTTAGTATTTTTCTTCAGTTACAAAAGTTATACTTTACACCATTACCACCATTGAAAAGTTTGAGCTTCTAATTTTACGTCAAGATAAAGATATTAAAAATAATGAATTGCATCCCGAAAAAATTCCATGGAATGAAGTACTAAATGCGCATGCACCAGCACCAAAAGCAAAATGATTTTTTCTACATTATTTTTTGTGTTAATAAGACATATATACACACAATTAAACACCAATTACTGTACAAATTATGAGTGTCATTTATGCTTTGTCGGCGGTGGAGCATCTTTAACACACACCCCCCCCCCCCTCGCACCCCCGAATAAACACGAAGAAGGGACCTTTATGATTTAGTATGATTTAATATTTATTTTATGATAATTCTACCCCCGATAATTTTGTCCATACGATTTCGGATCGGACTGCAATCAAACTAAACATGGCAATGGAGTGGGTACAATACGTAAAAGTTACGTGTAGCGTAGTGTAGTACGATCACCCGTGGGTCTCCGACGATGGCAGAAGTGCAGCAGCGTTTTATATGCGTTACCGAGTCGACTAGTGTAAAACAAGGGCGACTTTCCCGACTTCTGATTGGTCGATCACTGTAGGTAATTTGTAGGGTACGATTGCGGCGTTATTTTTTTTAATATTATTAAATATTTACCATGATTCTAGATTCTTGTCAAAACAATCTATGATACCGTCACTATGGTTACCGATGGTGATAAGCGTTGACTTTCTTCTTCCTAAACTTCCGGTTTGCAACTTTTCTTTATCTCGTGATTCAAAAAGTACCAATATATATCTACATCATATATTTAAATTCCATATCTCACTCAGTACCAAAATATATCTACATTCCATCTCTCACTCAGTACAAAAATACATCTACATTCCATCTCTCACTCAATACCAAAATATATCTACATTGCATCTCTCACTCAGTACCAAAATAATCTACATTCCATCTCTCACTCAGTACAAAAATATATCTACATTCCATCTCTCGCTCAGTACCAAAATATATCTACATTCCATCTCTCACCCAGTACCAAAATACATCTACATTCCATATCTCACTCAGTACCAAAATACATCTACATTCCATATCTCACTCAGTACCAAAATACATCTACATTCCATCTCTCACTCAGTACCAAAATAATCTACATTCCATATCTCACTCAGTACCAAAATATATCTACATTCCTCTCTCACCCAGTACCAAAATACATCTACATTCCATATCTCACTCAATACCAAAATACATCTACATTCCATATCTCACTCAGTACCAAAATACATCTACATTCCATCTCTCACTCAATACAAAAATACATCTACATTCCATCTCTCAATCACTACAAAAATATATCTACATTCCATCTCTCACTCAGTACCAAAATATATCTACATTACATCTCTCACTCAGTACCAAAATATATCAACATTCCATCTCTCACTCAATACCAAAATACATCTACATTCCATCTCTCACTCAGTACCAAAACATATCTACATTCCATCTCTCATTCAATACCAAAATACATCTACATTCCATCTCTCACTCAGTATCAAAATACATCTACATTACATCTCTCACTCAGTACCAAAATATATCTACATTACATCTCACTCAATACCAAAATACATCTACATTCCATCTCTCACTCAGTACCAAAATAATCTACATTCCATCTCTCACTCAATACAAAAATACATCTACATTCCATCTCTCACTCACTACAAAAATACATCTACATTCCATCTCTCACCCAGTATCAAAATACATCTACATTCCATCTCTCACTCAGTATCAAAATACATCTACATTACATCTCTCACTCAGTATCAAAATACATCTACATTACATCTCTCACTCAGTACCAAACTATATCTACATTCCATCTCTCACTCAGTATCAAGTATCAAAATACATCTACATTCCATCTCTCACCCAGTACCAAAATACATCTACATTACATCTCTCACTCAGTACCAAAATATATCTACATTCCATCTCCCACTCAGTACCAAAATATATCTACATAACATCTCTCACTCAGTACCAAAATATATCAACATTCCATCTCTCACTCAGTACGTAAATATATCTACATTCCAGCTCCCACTCAATACCAAAATATACCTACATTCCATCTCTCACTCAGTACCAAAAAACATCTACATTCCATCTCTCACTCAGTACCAAAATATATCTACGTTCCATCTCTCACTCAGTACCAAAATACATCTACATTCCATCTCTCTTTCAGTAAGAAAATACATCTACATACATCTCTCACTCAATATCAAAATACATCTACATTCCATTTCTCACTCAGTACCAAAATACATCTACATTACATCTCTCACTCAGTACCAAAATACATCTACATTCCATCTCTCAATCACTACAAAAATACATCTACATTCCATCTCTCACCCAGTATCAAAATACATCTATATTCCATCTCTCACTCAGTATCAAGTATCAAAATACATCTACATTCCATCTCTCACTCAGTACCAAAATATATCTACATTACATCTCTCACTCAATGCAAAAATACATCTACATTACATCTCTCACACAGTACCAAAATATATCTACATTCCATCTCTCACTCAGTACCAAATTACATCTACATTCCATCTTTCACTCAGTACCAAAATACATCTACATTACATCTCTCATTCAGTACCAAAATATATCTACATTCTATCTCTCACTCAGTACCAAATTACATCTACATTCCATCTCTCACTGAGTACCAAAATACATCTACATTACATCTCTCACTGAGTACCAAAATACATCTACATTACATCTCTCACTGAGTACCAAAATATATCTACATTCCATCTCTCACTCAGTACCAAAATATATCTACATTCCATCTCTCACTCAATACCAAAATATATATACATTACATCTCTCACTCAGTACCAAAATACATCTACATTACATCTCTCACTCAGTACCAAAATATATCTTCATTCCATCTCTCCATCACAGGAATCTGAGAATAAGTTTCAGTTTATATAATTATGGACCCACCAGAGTGTCTTTAGACCATTTTAAAACATTTTAGAGGTCTAGATCAAAATATATATTTAAAGGGCAAGAAGCTACTCAACTCAAAACTTCTAACCCACCTAGCTTTAAAAAAAAATACATTTCTATAAAGTCTTCATAAAAAATGGTTACTACATTTGGAAAGAGCGATAATTTTCCTTTCAAGATTGTCCTATACAAAGTGCCGTCACTAAGACGATAGTAGCCCTGAAAGTACAAATATATGGGCCAATCGGGTCTGGAAAATCATCATGGCATTTTCTCTTCAAGTGTCTCTGGTGTGTGGCTTATGCCAAAGGAACATAACAACTTTTCATTTCAGTCAGCCAAGGAGATTGCAGTGGAGGTCTTGCTCATGCATAATGCATGAGAAAAATATAATTAGTTGTCAAAATTCAAAATAATGCATAGGCCAGGGGAGATTACAAATAATATGTGAGAACGATCTCTTCAGTACTATTACTTTCTGAGAAATTGCGATAACCAAAATTTTCAATACCTAGGTAACTTTTTCCATATATTATCAAAATCCACCAAATTAAAAATTTTTAGAACTGCATAGCTAATATGGCTAAAGGTAAAGCTTATACCCCCTTTCTTGATCTTTGAATGAATTTCCAACCAATGAAAAGTGTTCAATGTTATGTTACACTAGTGACATATATAAATGCAAAATCACTGAACATCAGGCGGAATGTGTGATAAATGTGTTTGCCGCATCAATCAACAATACCGGAAGAATTCTCAAAACACATTTATGCCCAGTGAATACTTCATCACCTGCCGCCATTTTCGAATTCCTACACGTGTCAAAACAACACTGCAAGTCGATCGGCCCTTTTAAGTTTAATCGCAATCGTAATCTCATTTTGCCAAATATACGTAAATTTGTTCATTATTCAGTTTCAAAATTGATATGTAAAGATTTACACAATCATGTTTTAGTAATTGCATTAGCTGTCGATTGTCTAGCTTTTTTTCAAACAGATTTAAGTGTCGATAACGTAAACAAGAACCTAACATTGGAGCATTTTTTGTTATTACACGATTTAAATCGATTTAAAACTTCGAATATAATTATTACTGTTCTTTTTTAGTGTAAATCATTTATGTATTTAATGAGTGAAGGAAACAATATATATTTGCCTGTTCACATGTATGTAGTAGGGGTCAAACGAAGGTGCAAAATGCCATCTACGCCTTTTCGTATACTCTGGTTATTCACATATATTCTTTTAGAAAATACCCCATGCAAATAAGCCGAATCCTCTGTCTACATATCTTGAAATAATAATATTTCTTTTCCATTAAAGATGCTACACCGTCCGCCGACAGAGCATAAACGATACCCATCATTTGAACAATAACTGATTTATAATCGTATTTATATGTCTAATTAACACAAAAATGCATATAAAATTACTTATTTTGATTTTGGTGCATGTATAATCAGTATTTAGTTCTATATAGGGCATAGTGCCATGGAATTTTTTTCTGGACCTAATTAATTATTATAATTATTAATATTTTGATTTTTAATCAATTAAGAAACTTTTAAATGGTAGTAATGGTGTAAAGCAAGTAGTTTTTGTAACTAAGAAAAATCCTAATTCATCTGTTTTTGATAGAAAAATATCATTAATCAGCGGTGGAGCATCTTTAACTAAATTAAATACTTTGCAATTATGGATTACAGACTCTTTCATATGTACATATGTAGGATAGAGCTATTCCACCCGAGGGTACAGAATTTTGGGTCAGAACCGAGGCTTGCCGAGGTTTCTGACCCAAAATTCTGTACCTGAGGGTGGAATAGTTCTATCCTACATAATTTACATATGAAAGAGTTATTTTCTCACATTGCTTATCGAATTTACTTGCATGAAAGGTGAGGCAGCCATTTTGTGACAAAATCTTAACTTCTTAAATAATTGATCGTTTTAAAAAATAAGAACGCCATTCGAAAAAGCTCATCAAAGTTTGGTTTATATTAAAAATATAAACGAAAAATCTTTGGTAAAACGGTTTGAAATGCAAATTAAACAAATGAAAGGGTAAAGAAATCTGACAAATCAATCGAAATAGAAGAAAAATAACGTCAACTTTGCCATGATATGACGTCATCTCATTGTTTTTCAATTGTGACGTCACGGCTATGTAAGATGGATTTATATCTTACATAGCTATCTTTCATGGGACAATTCTATCTTACATGGCCAGCTATGTGAGAAAATGACATATTAAAGTTTTCTTGACATTCTAAAAAATTTTTTTTTGTTATTTCTGACATTTTAAAAATTTAAATCACAATTCCTATAGATTTCATTTTCAAATAATTTATTCATACTCCAGGTAGCTTACAAAGAAATCAACAAAAACATTATCAAGTCCATTACTATCCTAGATCGGTCACTCCAGCCGGTAAATCGGGGACACTGATTGCCTGCTACAGCAGGTGTCCCATACTTCATGTAGATTTTTTATGTAAATTTCTCGTAAACGACTAACACTCGCCTGTCTGATAAAATAGACTTATAAAATTCCCAGTTCAAAAACTAAAAAGTTCACCAAAATGTTCTCTTTCTCCACCAGTGGATGATTCCAGATCCTGAGACCTACAAAACACAAACACAAAACCTATAACTATTAATGCATTCAATCAAAACTCAATATTCATACCACAATGTATGACAAGGATAGTCTATAGCTATCCAGATTCAAAAATAGGGACATATTAAATTAGACAACGTCATTAAGTTTGAAGTCATAACTGGGCGAAAAGCTTGACAAGCTAGTTTTTCTTTAGTAATCTATTGAAAATCATAAAGTTGGATGAATTACGCCGTGAAAACCATTCAAATGAACAGACATGTTTCATGCCTTCTATGAACAATGAAAGTGCTGTTTAGGATGGAAATGATGACTAATATCACTATAGAAATGTGAAATAAACTGTAATTAAACACTGCCAAAAACATTTTCAGCTGCTATTTGTACAAGTTTGTAAAATTAAAACCTATGCATGGTGAGAATGGCGATTCTCAAAATATTGTAAACTTTTGGTGGTGGATAAGGTATTAAAAACTCTTCTTGATTTGTGAGAATGAAAATTACTCCAGATATATTTTTAATACAATAAATCTAATCCTTGATGGACCCTCCTATACTGATACATCCATCCTGACTTGTATTATCCTTACCTCCCCTCTTATTCTCGTTGGACCCTCCTATACTTATACACCCACCCTGACTTGTCTAATCCTTACCTCCCCTCTCTAATCCTCGATAGATGCTCCTATCCTGACACACCAACCCTGACTTGTCTAATCCTTATCTCCCCTCTCTAATCCTCGATGGACCCTCCTATCCTGATACACCCCTCCTGACTTGTCTAATCCTTACCTCCCCTCTTATTCTCGTTGGACCCTCCTATACTGATACACCCACCCTGACTTGTCTAATCCTTACCTCCCCTCTCTAATCCTCGATGGACCCTCCTATACTGATACACTCACCCTGACTTGTCTAATCCTTACCTCCCCTCTCTAATCCTCGATGGACCCTCCTATACTGATACACCCACCCTGACTTGTCTAATCCTTACCTCCCCTCTCTAATCCTCGATGGACCCTCCTATACTGATACACCCACCCTGACTTGTCTAATCCTTACCTCCCCTCTCTAATCCTCGATGGACCCTCCTATACTGATACACCCACCCTGACTTGTCTAATCCTTACCTCCCCTCTCTAATCCTCGATGGACCCTCCTATCCTGATACACCCACCCTGACTTGTCTAATCCTTACCTCCCCTCTCTAATCCTCGATGGACCCTCCTATACTGATACACTCACCCTGACTTGTCTAATCCTTACCTCCCCTCTCTAATCCTCGATGGACCCTCCTATCCTGATACACCCACCCTGACTTGTCTAATCCTTACCTCCCCTCTCTAATCCTCGATGGACCCTCCTATACTGATACACTCACCCTGACTTGTCTAATCCTTACCTCCCCTCTCTAATCCTCGATGGACCCTCCTATCCTGATACACCCACCCTGACTTGTCTAATCCTTACCTCCCCTCTCTAATCCTCGATGGACCCTCCTATACTGATACACTCACCCTGACTTGTCTAATCCTTACCTCCCCTCTCTAATCCTCGATGGACTATCCTATCCTGATACACCCCTCCTGACTTGTCTAATCCTTACCTCCCCTCTCTAATCCTCGATGGACCCTTCTATACTGATACACTCACCCTGACTTGTCTAATCCTTACCTCCCCTCTCTAATCCTCGATGGACCCTCCTATACTGATACACCCACCCTGACTTGTCTAATCCTTACCTCCCCTCTCTAATCCTCAATGGACCCTTCTATACTGATACACTCATCCTGACTTGTCTAATCCTTACCTCCCCTCTGTAATCCTCGATGGACCCTTCTATACTGATACACTCACCCTGACTTGTCTAATTCTTACCTCCCCTCTCTAATCCTCGATGGACCCTCCTATACTGATACACCCACCCTGACTTGTCTAATCCTTACCTCCCCTCTCTAATCCTCGATGGACCCTTCTATACCGATACACTCACCCTGACTTGTCTAATCCTTACCTTCCCTCTCTAATCCTCGATGGATGATCCTATCCTGATACACCCACCCTGACTTGTCTAATCCTTACCTCCCCTCTCTGGATGCTCCTATCCTGATACACCCACCCTGACTTGTCTAATCCTTACCTCCCCTCTCTAATCCTCGATGGACGATCCTATCCTGATACACTGATCCCTGATCGCCATTATGGGCCACATCATGCCGGTCATCACAAAGAACACATAACCAACTGTGAACTTTGTCTTATTGAGAGTCTTCTCATGGCCATACATGAAGGGCATTGACTGAAAAAGAAATAAAAATCACTTATCACAAGTTAGCCTAAGTGATCAACATTTCTAACATAAAGTGAATTATTTTATTTGTTTTTTATGTCTAAATGTACCGTATTCGCCAGGGGTGTTTATACAACTCTTCTCCAGAAAAGGGGAGGGGAACTTATAGGGGGAGGGACGCTAATTACGGCGAATATGGTATGTCTAAATTAGAGGTGTAATAATACCCTGATTTCTTGATACAATATGTATCATGATATTTGGATACAATAAGAAATAAACTACAACCTTTCTTTGCTATGTTTAATCAAAATATAACATTGTGTATTCATTCAAACACTAATGTAAAAAGCAAAACTTATTTGATTTTAAAACGAACAAATGTATGTGATAAAATACTATAATTAAGATAAATTCTATGACAAGACTTTGAAATTGATCTATCATTTCTTAATATTATTTGTAGATTAATGATCCTAAACGACTGATCATTGTAGTTGTACCATCATTTGAATGCATCGTAACGTATCGAAAACAAGATGGATGTATCGCAAAATTGTATTGTCAAGAAAATATCGCAATAATCTGTAACGCGATTAATTGCTACACCCTTATAGTCTAAATGTACAAGAATATGAGTGCAGTTACCACGATACAATGGTTCCTGTCTCCGCCATGGCTCACTTAGCTGCCATGATAATTCTTTTTTCTGAAATCTCGCGCTCCAAATATGACAAGTTTTTGTACAGAATGTTCAGTGACTACAAAATTTGCCTAGACAAGTACTGCACTTAGGGACTTATCAGAATGATGAGAACTAGCGGTGACTATTGCTTACGATTTTAACTATTGCAATATACTCAGGGTTCTCACTAAGTTTTTTAATAGATGATTGAAAATTAATTATAGGTGGTTGGGGGCCATAAGCCCCCGTGGTTGCCAATACTTATTTCTGATAAAAATAGCCGGTTGTAAACAAAGAAATAGATGGCGGTTTTTGCTGGCAACAGGCTTTTAACAAGAACCCTGATACTATTGCTATCCGGGAAAACACTATTGCGATAGTTTAATTATTGCAGACTACAATTGCAATAGTATTGTGATAGTATTGCACTCTGAATTCGATTACAATCCACCTGTACATCTAGTAGTGCAGTATTGGATAAAAATTACTTTCCTTTACCTGCTAGCGTCAGTATCAACTCAAACGCAATAAAGATTGTGATTGAGAACATTGTCTGTGTTTGCATTTTGATTGAAAAACATGGAAAAGTGACATTTTACCGTGATTGTTAGTCTCTTATAATTTACTGTATCAAACCTCTGTGAGTACATGATTTAAGTCTAAGTTACAGAAAAATATCTGACTATTGAAACTAGAACACTGACACGTCAGAAAGGGCCCCGCTATGTGTCTGACGTGCTTAAGAGGAAAAGTAGTATTTTAACAACGAATTCTTCTGTGTTAGCTATATGTTGCTAATAAATAATTAATGTCAACATTAATTGGGAAACCGATGATGGTACATTATTATAATTCTTTGGAAAAAGTCTTCCAAGTATTTAACTTGAATCCTGATTCCAAGCTAACATTACATTAAGAGCATACAATTAACTCAAATACCCCTTTTAAACAAGGTAAACCTCATAGTTTGCTGAAGAAACACATAACAAATGTGAAAGGAAGTGAATAAAGGTCTTGCTCAAATATTTTAATCATGTAAAAGTTAGAGTTGTATCTGCAAATAAACTCTGTGGAATGGTTTATCTTTTCTTTGTCTCTGGAAAAACTTATTTTATTTATTATGTCATAACAAATTGTTAATAAGTCCAAAAATGGAAAATGTGTCTACAACCTTTGATGCAGTGACCCCATGATCTTACCTTTGGTCAGTCAAAACTTTGGTGAGTTGACTTCTTGTTTAATTCTGAACAACTCTGCTTCATTATAAATGTTGTAGCAAAATGTTCATGAGAAAATAATTTTTTCCTTTGGACAGTCAACTCCTTGTTTAATTCTGAACAACTTTGCATCATAATGTTATAACAAAATGTTGATCAGTTAAGAGCAACAACATTGTGATTTTTTTAAATGTTAAAATCCAAGATGGCCGATTTTTTAATTTAATTTCAGCCTGAAAAATTACCAAGCAGATCTAGGATGGATTAGGAATCATCATGTAAAATATGGGGAAAATACTCCACTCCCTTCCATCATTAATGTGCAAAAGAAAAAAAACGGACAGACGGACGGACGGACAGACAGACAGACAGACGGACGGACGGACAACCTGATTACTATAGGGCACCCGCATCTCGATGCGGGGCCCTAACTATCGATAGTTTGGCGTACTATCGGCTTTTTGAAACTGTCACCGATTGATCAAGTTGAGAGAGATAAAATCCCAATATATCAATAGTCTGATGTATTGTATCATCCCTAATGAGAACTCTCTTCTTTGTATTTATACGGAGACTCATCAAAATTTGAAAATTAGTGTTCTGGACTCGCCTTAAAATATCTCTTTGTAAATATGTATATACCAGAAAGAGGATACATTTATATTCCAAAGATCAAATGGACCATAGGGTGTATGTCTGAGGGCCCAATATATATATATATAGTTCATAGGTCTGTAAATCTGATATCTTGCAGAATTATATATATAGCTGTTATAATTCACTTAATTTTGATATTTCGGTATATATCAAAGAAAATATACCTAAATATCAAAATTTGGATGAATCTGCCAACTTATGCCTGATTTTTTATTTTGCTAAACATTGCATTTCAAGTAGAGAGGATTCCGCTTATTTGAATATTAAAAGTCATTTTCCAGAAGAAAATATGCAAAGATGGCATTTTGCACCTCCGTTTGACCCCACACATATGTACATTATATTTGAATAGGCAAATAGATATTGTTTCGTTTACTTGATAAATACGTAAATTATTTACACTTAAAACGAACAACAAGTAATTATTTTCGAAGTTGTAAATCAATTTTAATTGTTTAATAACAAAAAATATTCCAATGCAATAACTAAACAGGATTGAATTTGTGTCTGCAATTCGAACCTAAATAATAAACAAATTTACGTACATTTGCCTGGCAAAATGAACTTACTATCGTGATTAAACTTCAAAGCGCCAATCAACTAGGCCTAGCAGTGTTGTTTTGACACATATGTGTATGAATTCGAAAATTGCCGCAGGTGATGAAGCCATGCGTTCATGATCACTGGACCTAAATGGTTTGAGAATTTCTTCCTGTATTGTTGATCGATACGGGCAATAGCTTAATAACATTTCAGAAATTAATTCATATTCAAGTAGCAATGAAACAATGTAGCGCAAGTATCTTTGTTTCCTACTATACGAAACTTGCGGTAGTCATTGCATGCTTTTATGTCTCGCTCAACGAGATGCTTTATACGCACATGTCTTTCGTAGTCAACAAGACTCTGGTTGAACGAGACTACTTATGAATGGCGATTGTTGTAAGGAAGCATGGTATCTCCAACCGATCGCGAACTAAGGTACGTTACATTTATAAATAAACATATTTGAAAGTGCAAATGCTTTAATTAGATGTTTGAGTCAGTGATTATACTAAATTAATGATCTACCGCTGCTGATGTAAATCGTAACAGCGTCGAATACCTTTGCAGATTCATGCATAAAATAACAAGCCATATGATAACGTTAATTTATCACCATGATGATTTCTAGTAAAATCGAAGTATCTTGAAACATATATCGGTGAATTTCACAAAAAATACAGTAAAACCCCTATAACTCGAACAGCAGGGGACCAGATCAATAATTCGAGGAATACAGGGTATTCGACTCATCCGAGGTTGGTCATGATCGACCGTTGACAGTCAAAATGTCCGGTCTCCCTGACAAATAATACATTTGCAATGACATTTTAATTACCGTAATTTCAGCATTTTGATTTTTTTAAAGAAAGTGTTATTTGATAGCAATATCAAGTTGAAAAAATAAGTATTACACAAAATGAGGGTATGAAAATACTGACGACAAAGTAAATCAAATGTAAACGATCGTCAAACGTGGTACAAAATACATGTACCATATTGGCTAAAACAGACAATGCGTACAATTTCGATGATTTAATTAACAAAAACTATTTAACACATTTACAAAATAAATACACACTATAAAGTTATAAACCAGCATAGTTACGAACAAACATTGGTACCTATGTCTATCTTGTAAAAGCGTTAGGTTACATGTGTTCACGAGGAAAGTTGCGAAAATACAATATGCGGGAAAAGATATGGAACGCACTGATAAAAACGAACACGGTTCAATGTGATTTGTATTATCAAATTTTGGTATCGCTTATATCTTTTGGAGAAAAAAAAACACAGAAATTAAAAAAAATATTTAACTTATACAGGAAGTTGGACGTCAGCGATTTCTTCCGACTCTTTTGTCATTTCACAATGCGTACTTTCTATTAACACAAATCAACGTCTTCTGTATTTTCGTATTTAAGCGAAGATTACTATGAGAGAGAGAGATCGATTATTTAATGCCTTTTCTGAAATTATCAAATAAAATTTGCATCAAACAACGACTGGCGATCGTGAAGGTAGGTAATACTGACAGCGTTAATCCCTTAATTAGCGAAAGGCTTGATACGACACCTGTATAAACACAGGTCGTGAGCTATTATCTGTGACGGTCGGTGCAGTCAGGTGTGACACAGGTAAACAATTATCAAGGGCCGAACACCTGTTCGACGAATGCATGGTTACATACTATGTATTTGCTCTAACGGGGATATATTTCTGTTCGAGGAATAAGGGGTATTCGACGAATAGCTGTTCAAGCTATCCGGGGTTTTGTTACATAGATTATATAGGGACACGGTCGGGACCGTACTACCAGTTCGACGAATAGGGGGTATTCGAGGAATCCGGGTTCGAGTTAGAGGGGTTTTACTGTATATTGCAAAAGTGAAAAATATTCAATTTTGTTTTTTGAATTTCACAAATATTTTATTCAAATAACCGGAGGTCACGTAAAAGTCTATTCAAATACACGGAGTTGAAAAACAAAGATAAAGAAGGAAAAAATCGGGACCGCAGAATTGTATGCAAATAACCGAAATATTCAAATAACCATAATTCGATTATGTGGAGTCCTCTGTACATTTATACTTAATATTTATAACTCTAACCAAGGTAACATCAATGTGTACTACAGTTTAAGTATTCAATATCCCTAGAGCTGTCATCCAGTGTTCAATTTACAATCATTTTTCGTGGGTCCTTTTCAATGGTTTTTGTGAAAACAATGGGTCCCACAGTGTTATAGATACCCATTCCCAGAAATTTCATGAGTCCTTTTAAAATTCTGTGAGTCCAGGACTCGCGATGCGCACGTAGATTTATCACTGGCTCATCATTATAAATGATATTGATGACAATTCCCATCTTCCTATATGATATTGATTCCTTTTTTGTGAAATCGATACAATGACCGAAATTCTAAGACTTATACGAAAAAAAACCCCAAAGAACTCTTTCAATACAAATAGTTTTAGGCATTAAATATTTGTGAATTGGCTGAAACGATTAGTCTAATAATTGGAGGCGATTAGATTAATGAAACTAATCGCTGATAATCAATTAAAGATTTTATTAATCATTAAATAATCGTCACATGCATAGCAAGTGCATTGTAAGCTGACTAAACACATTGACAGATCATGGATTTCTGAGGAAGCCATTCCGACTGTCGCTTAATCTCTTTATGTATACACGTACACGTTTTGAACTCAACAAAGCATATATATAATGTGAGAAGTATTTGTTAAATTATGACTCTGTGGAAATTAAAGTAATCAATGAGAAAGTGGATGTCATGAGAAATTTTCACTAGCGATCGACTCAAGTTGTTACGTCAGGAAGGACCTAATCGCCGCCGGGACGCTCAAGAGCGGAAGGAGCAGTAGACTTGAACATTTAAATTTTACTATTGCATGTGTTTATTATATAAAAAGAATGTTTTGAGAATGTTTAAGTTCATATTCTAATAAGAAGAATAATGAAGATATATTTATTTCATTGTTTTGATCACCGAAATAAAATAAGTTCATTGACGAAAATTTGGTCTTGTCACTCCGAATTTGGTTGATTAGTCGTACGTGTGAAGCTCACATCAAAATAGCAGGTTAGAAGACTGGATTTAAACGATGTTACAGAAGATGGTACAGGAATGGAATTCAGAGCTTTTTTGGGATAAAATATGTTTGTTTTGTCAATAAATCTATTCTTATTTATTGGTAGGCTTTTATTATGTAAGGCATATATGTGCTCTGTCATATCGTACAATAGGTGTTATTTAATATTATTAGCTGATACCAAACCATGGCAGACATTTTCAGTAGTCAGTAGTGAGACAATATAGTTGCCTTCAATTCAAGTGATTAGTAATCGATTATTACATGTGACCGAATAATCGAATACAAAAATTACTAATCGTTTCAGCCCTAGGGATTCCTCATCTAGACTCTTTTATATTCGGACGTTTGATAGATGAACCATCTCATTTTGCAAACGATGTCTTGTTCGATCACTACTTTAAGCAGCCATTTTGAAAGTCCCTCGCTGTCACATGCGTAGATAGTAGATGGTTCTTTGTTTTCAATACATGTCACTTCAAAATATATGTGCGTTTTGAGAGAAAAATATCTCCACTATCAATGTGTGCCAGTATGGGAACCACTGCAGTTGGATTATTTCTGTAATAGACCCTTACAAGAGGTAGGTCAACCTGACTTGATTTTCCAGAATAAAGTTTAGAAGGCTCGAGTAGGAATTCCGACGAGAGACATCTATCAAACGTCCGAATATAAAAGAGTATAGAGGAGGAATCCCAATAGGGATTACCCTAGTTCCAACACCTCCCTCGTGGGTTATTTAGTTGGGCGCCAATTCTGTAACAGGAGAGGAGAAAATGTAACACGCAGACCGGGATTCGAACCCGGGACCCTCAGAACACTAGACGAGTGCTCTACCGACTGAGCTACCTGGTCACCGATGATCGACCCAGTCCAATCCCGCTACATCTGTATTAATCTTAGCAATGCCCTTTTCACTGCGCATGCTAGCAGCCACCAATAAACAACTCCTATATAAAATCAAAATTACATTGCATCACTGCAGCAAAGCCACACTCATTTTCTATTAGATAGCAATGAACGGGTCAATATTAGAATGTGTACTCAATCACAGTATAATATTACTCTAATGAGTTCGGCCATGCCGGGATTCTCGACCCCGAAGGTCACTTGGTAAAGAAGTACGGTTAAATTGAAACAGGAGGTCATTAGGAACATCAACTTTTTTCTAAATAGCTTACGTCGTTGGGTTTTCCCGGTGGCGTGGCTCGGAGTGACTTTCCTGTTGTGAACGTTCGGCGAGGGACCACTGTTCGGCACACATTCACGCATAACCTTCCCATCGACGCCATCTTGATTCCTTCGTTTTGTAAGAATTAATTCACGGAGCCGGACAAGGACGGATCCGGAATGAGGGATCCGGAACGAGTTAATATAAAATGTCAGTTATCTTCAATAAAAGCGCAGACTTGAATATATGCCAATCGGAAGGAGTTTGGACACGGAAGGGTCTGGGTATTCTTTAAAAAAAAGAAGGGTCTGGACAGAAATTATGATGGATCTAATATATAGCAAATAATGTTACTGATATTGGTTCGGAACCACGTTTTTGACAAAATAAATTACACGTCCACACCTTATCGAAGGAAAACGAAATTCTCAAAATTTACTGAATTTTACGATGGCTTAGTAACAACATTAAAATTTGAAACAAGAAAACAATGACGCTGATTTAAATAGAAAATAGGGAAGGGAAGTAACTCCCATACAGTATGTGTAATGTCAGTAATCATAATTAAGCTTAGGTCTAGAACAAGGACGACCAAAACAGCTACAGTACAGTATATAACTCAAAAAGTAAAACTTATTTACAATCTGAAAATATATTGTTGTAGGGAATTTCCATTTCTGACTTTCTTTCCTTATATGCTCATACAAAATATTAAAAAGCTCGATAGAGGTAAAAGTTTACCAGTTGTAACTATTTTTAAATTTTTTAAATTACTTCCCCACTCCCAGGTTTTTTAAATTAATTCGATGATCTATGTCCTCTTGATGTTTTTGATATCTTCAGATTTAAGATCGGTTCACTAATAATTTTTTGACGTTATTAATATGTTATACAGCAGGTTTTTTTTGACAATTTCGTCGGTTATATTTTAAAGACTTTCTCCGATTTCAATAGTCCGATCAAAACCAAACTCACAAAAATGTTACTTATGTAACCACTATAAAATCATGTTAATATGGCGTCGATTAAAATTCAAATATGGCCGCAATGATGCCACTTCCGGTTTAATCTAGACAGCCATAACTCGTTAAAGTGAATAGTCGGGCAAAGGAAACCAGTCTAAATGCGTTCTTTGGCCTTCCAAAAGTCATTGTATACCATAATGATGGTCAAGTTCTGCTTACGGTGTCCAGTTTTGACCATTGAAATTTTGGGGAAGCCCCGTGTAAATTTAGCACAGTTCTAAATATAAATTCGCCAAACTCTTTGAAAACGAGGCTGCGTGGAAATGTCAACATGGACATGTGTTTCTCAGTCGTGTCGGTTTCGTTTCGTGTGATAAACCACTAATGCGGTATGCAAATTGTTGTTTTGAGATGATACATTTGATGCAAATGAAGTATTCTTACATTAATGACAATGCTTTGTAATCATTTTTCGATAAAAGCATCTTTATATATGGAAATCGACACAAATATTAGGCCGATGCAGAGATGGGGCCCCGGCAAAGGGCAATTATTGCAGCATCGCATTCGTCGTATTTTACATCAACCGAATCATGAAGGTTAAATACAAATAAATCGTAACATAATTTCCCATTTAAAACCACACGAAAAACGTTCCATAGAACGTCCATGCATGTAGCTGTCAAAGATTAAAAATAAATTAGCTTCATACATAGATATTTTACAAGTACAATATATGTGTCAATTTTCGTGTAAGTTTTTTGCAGAGATTTAATTAAATTATCTATGTCTCTGGGTTTTTTTTTTGTAAAACAATATTTGAGTTCTGGAGGGGAGATGACATGAATGTCCAGCTGGAAGGAAGAAACTTTTATGATGTGTATGTGTCGTAACAATGTATATATTGTAAACATACATTCCATGTAGCTGCTATAAAGAATTACAACTAGGAAATTCTCTCAAACATTGATAATATTTAATTCTTCACATTCATGTAGGCCTTTGCTTGTAGAATTAACACATCAATATATATTTTCCAGAAAACATATGGCCTACATGTATGTTACTTTCCCTTTTTGTTGTTTCCTGTTCTTTTTTGTGGCTCTGGAGAAAAAGATGATTGAGTTGAAGAAAAGTAATTAATTAAGAGAAATTGTGTACCACAGTACTTTGTCTGTAGCCGAGGGGTTCTATACTGTTTTAATAGTCCAGTAATTAATAATTAAATTGGAAATTTTAAAATTAAGATGAAATTGTAAATTCCATTTTTGAATGAAGTGGTTCCCCTCGTTTGAGAAGTACACAGTGTGTATACCCTTTTTGGTTTTAAAGGAATAATACCTGATAGGAACCTGAAATAACATGACAAATCAATCAGGTAATGTGTGGTGTTGGGGGTGGGGTGGGGCTAAGACAGAAGAATCATGAGGATGGAAGTTGTAACTTGGAGTGGGGGGTTGAAATATAGAAGAAATAGCTACAGATAACTGGAAGTGGAAGGGTGCTTTATCATTGATCTGGTCATTGCATATTTGGGGTTTACATGGCTTTTTTTGTTATTTAGTCTCATTGATTTTGGGAGCAACTTTGAATCCATATGGTACTGTACATGTATATCTTTCTTTTTTCCATGTTTAGCTATTCTTCTTGTATTTCACCCTCCGCCAAGTCACAACTTCCCAATAGGTACCACTTTTTTGTTTAGAACTCAAATCAAAGACAGATGTACATAGTACTACATACTACATTTTAGTCTATGTTGTTTGTAATCACTGTTACTACAGTATTAATACATAAAGTGTCTATGTACAATTACACATAGACAATAAATGTGAAATTTTGGTTCAGACAAAAAAGATTTTTAACATTTCAGATAACTTGCTTGTTTTATGGTTTTATTTATATGTTGAGTCTACTCTCTTGTAAAGTAGAATTTAAGAAATCCTAAGACAATGGTATCTATATTGCTATATGTAAAAATCCTTATATTTTAAAAGTAATTGAAAAGCTATCTCACAAACCCTGACAAACAAATGGGCCGGCATATGGATGCAAGAATTATAATCACTGGATCTAGAGGACTAATATAAACAAATATTTCTACAAAGTTAAACCAATGAAAAAGTATTGCATCATAATTTTATTTAAGGATTACAGTTGAAAGGAACATTTAATGAATTAATAGTGTTTAAATGTTCTGTTCATGATCTTCTAGGTCCATATTGGAAAAGTTTACTTTCAAGAGCACTCATATCAACATTCTTCAGTCTTCATATGATGCTAATTGTATGTATATGTATACATACACTTGTATACCAGGTTCCAAGGGATGAACTTTCTGTATTCATGTCACTATGCATGCATGGTGCCTGAAAAAAAGAACCAACAGTTTTTTATATCTGTTGAATATACAAAAATTGAAATGATCAATTTCAAATATATATAAATGAATAAATGTAGGTTCATTCTACAGGTTTTTTTTTTTATTTTAGAGAAAACATTTTATAAGTTGTGAATGTGTCACTGATGCATTTGATAGAATCAAATATTGTTTCAAAAAAGATACCAAAATTCATTATCTATAGTTCCAACAAAAATTCAGAATAATTATAAATGATACATGGCTGCAGTACATTTCAACTCTGTAAAGTTTGTCATTACACAATGAACCAGGTACAGTTGTAATAAATATACAACACTATTTATTATTATGACCAGAAGATAATACTGTATGTGTCCTCCAAATATATCTAAAGAACAAGCTAAAACCTACATGTTCATATGTATATGTGTATATCAGAACATATACAATACAATTTTACCAATTAACCTACAATTGTAAATCCTTTATACAATGTTAATGTGTATAACACTACCAGAACATGTACAGAACAAAAATTTTACAAATTAAAAATCTATAAATATATACATCAGAACTGTATGAATTGACCGGTAGCATAATATTATAGATTAATTGAAACAAATCTTAGCTTGATAATGCACTAGCGTTACATTCTAACTGTACATGCATTACAACGGTACATTTTATAAATATACAAGGCATTCATTACCCCTAAAGAGGCCCCACGAAAGAACCGCTATTTACCCCAGGGTTACGTTTTACGCGATTGGGGAACAGGTATGAAACATGTAACCATATGTGACCACTCATTTATGAAAAAATACTGCTAGGGACTATTTACATAATGATCAAAATACGAAGACTCACTCACTATCAGCTGAGCAGGGAGTACCGGGTAGTAGGCCTAAGGTACGTACAGTAGCGGTCCGGAGCCGCGTGGCTCGTTTGAACTGTTCTCTTCACTATATCAAGTTGTATTAACACTCTCCATACGTCGTAATGTTTACCGAGTCATTTGTTGGGATTGGTCGCTGCTCCATTGCCTTTCCTTTCGCATTTTAGGTGAGTCAGTTGGTTGTTTTGGCGGAAACCTTTTGGTTCAAAACTACGGCAGCCATGTTTTGTTTACTACGGAGAGTGGTGGATGTTGCGCATGCGTTAAGGTTGAACTGCACTCATAGCCGGTCGGGAGGACTTTTAGGATTCCCATAGGTATTATTATTTTCTTCGCATGTACAGCGATTTTGACGGAAAGTTTTATTTTTCTAATTCATAAGAAATTATACCGGATATATTAATACCATTTTTACCGATTTTACAGTCACTTGCCCGACTATTCGCTTTAACAACTGAGCAAATTTCTTTCATTTTGTTATATGTTATGTAGAATAGTATATGGAGAATCTTTGTGATTGTACATTTTTCTCTAAAATGTGAACTTCCGGTTGATCATTGACTCATATAGTGCAGATTCGCCGTTTTCTGTGAAAATCACGAAAAATTCTTCTTGTCAAGTTCTACATGGTATAGAGGCTTGATATTGTGCATGAAGTATGCTTAGGTGGTTGACTATCAGGTATGAAAACATGAATGACCTTGACTTTCATCCAAGGTCATAGAGTTCTTGTGATTGTACAGCTATGAAACTGATTCAGTGAAAATTCAGCTCATTGAGACAGCCGCAACTCGTTTACCAGAAAGCCGATTTTTTTCATTTTTGGATATGTTATGTAGAATCACACAAGGAACCGTTCACTTTACAACCACTTTTCTGTAAAACGTCAACTTCTGGTTGCAAATAAGGGTCAAAGTTAAAAAGTGCATTTTTTGGACAAAATCATTAAAACGTCTTCTAGAAGGGCTAGAGGCCTAAATATAGGCATGTAGCATGCTGACATAAATGCCTACCAAGTTTGGTTATATAATTGACCTTGATCTATATTCAAGGTTACAAGGGCCAAAGAACCTAAAATCTTCAAATGACCTCTTCTGTAGTTCTGGAAGGCCTAGATACCTAATATTAGGCCTACAGGATGATGAAATAAATGGCTACCAAGTTTGTTAACATGAAGGACCTTGACCTTCATCCAATGTCACATTGGCTAAAAATCCTAAAATCTTCAAATGACTTCTTGTGAAGTTCTGAAAGGCCTAAGACCTGAAATTGAATTGGACTTTTAGCACGTTGGGACAAAGCGCTATCCAGCTTGTTAATGTGAATGACCTTGACCGGGAATACCTTTTAGGTGAAAAGCCCGTCAAATTGTCGTGTGACAATTTCTAGTTTGTTTTAAATGTACCTATAAAGAGCGACGTTAACAATTTTGAAGAATCACAAACGTTATTAATTTAAATGTACAATGTAGGCCTATATATATACATATTCCCATAAGTAAAAAAGAACAATGTCCATGTGAATATATATGTTCACATATTTCTATATATTCCCATATATAGACAGACATATTCCCATATATACACTTATTTCCATATAAAGACATATTCCCATATATAGACATATGGGAATAGCGCGTCATGTTGAAATATCTGTACAAAATGCAGTTTACACACCAGTAAACAACAAACAATAACAATCATTCCTTATATTTACATTTCAACTGACGATTTCATTAAAAATGAAATGTTCAAATAAGATAAAACTCTATTTTTTTTAATGTTATACGATTATTGTAACAGCCGGTCAATTGATGGAATCCCGGAACAGTTTGCTTCAATTTGGCGGGAAATGTTGTCAAATTTAGAGAGTACACAAAATATAGTTCCACATTAACTTAATAGTTTGTCATCCCATTTATTCAATATTTGTTAAATATTTTAATCGCTGATATATAATTTAAGATTTACATTACATTCATACATGCAGTATATTGAAGATTTGTCATACATATACAATAGGCCTAATCAGATGCGCATTCACACTATTTGCGGAAGTCAGTGTTCTGGTGTGTATTCTTGCGCGGCAACCACTGCGTTTACGCAAGTATAAACGATTTCGAAGTTGGTAATGCTATATAGCAAAGAGAAACCGGAAATGTAAATATTCCCATATAAAGACCTATTCCCATATATAGACTTATTCCCGTATATAGACTTATTCCCGTATATAGACTTATTCCCATATAAAGACATAATCCCATATGAATACATATTCCCATATATAGACTTATTCCCATATATACTTATTACCATATATAGACACCATCCCGATTACCGCACAACGTATATATAACCTTCACTACGTACACGCCACGCGGCAAACAATAAAAAAATAAAGAAAATGAAGCAAAATGAGCCATAAATCAATGCTTGTTAATAACATATATTTCCATAAAGAATTTTGCATTTGTTAGGGATATTGGAACTTCATATATGAGGCCATACATTCCTAAAGATGGCCTAATGCCATATTTGTCGTTCATTTACTTCAATTTAAATCAGATCTTGGACTGCACTCTGATATATTCAACGTTTACTGGAATGCACCCTCGATAGTCCAGGGGTTACTTGCACTGTTGTTATATCCACCCATGGTCTATCTCATAGTAAAACTAAAGGTAGCACAGGAGGAAGAGAAACTGATCAATCACAGGCCTACAGGTATTTCTTTAGAAGATTTCAGTGAGAGCGACGTCCAACTTCAAAGACACACAGTCAGCCACAGTGTAGCGTTATACGATTCTTTCATCTAACGACCAAACTACCTGCTCGTTTTGTTGTCAAATACAGAGTCTTCAGTTTGCTATGACATACTCCAGATTAGACACACACACACACATATATATACAAGATTAAAAACCAAATGATAAATATTGTTTATGCATCTTTAAACATAATTATCCCTTTTTGGGTGTATCGTCTCTTTGTATACTTTATATTTATTCTATAGGATGCATTGTGATAAGAAGGTGATGGTGTAGGCCAATTTCTCGGGAGCTTCCCCGAGAGAAATATTAAATCTGGGCCCAGTTGTTCAAAAGGTAATTACGCTATTCACAGTTTAGCGACAATTTTCAAATCAAGATAAAATAAATTCTGGGCCCAGTTTCATAACATTCCTTACCTTTAAGAGAATGAAGAATTGTAAGTTAAGAGATTTTTTAAACTTCAGTAATGTTCGTGAAACTGGGACCAGGTAACACAAATTTTACAAAATTTTATAAGAATCTTAAGAACTCCGTTCTCTACTTACTTGCTGAGTTTCGTGAAGACCACAAATTTTGCTGTAAATGAAAAACGAAAATTTCACTAATCACGTGATTAAGCTAACTATGCTTTGAACAACCAGGCCTGGTGTGATATTCCGTGTCCAGGCCGCTTTCCTTCAAAGCGATTAAAAACGGGCTCATCTGAAAATCTGAAACTTGCAACACTTGTAAACCTCTAATTTGAATTCTACATCTCTGAATATACGTGGTATATTTTGTAAACAGATGATGTCAAAATCGTCATTTTCATCGCCGATTTCTGTTTATTTTACCCTAAAGTTGACACACCGATGCTTTACATGTACAAAAAGTCCAAGTAATTCTGAACAAAAAGGTATTTTGGGTTTTTCAAAATAATTTAAAGAAGGTCACAAGACGGCCTTGAACAACGGTGGTATTTCGTAGTTTCCATGGCAGAGGAGAAGTGACGTGGCGCGCGGTATTGGTGACGTCGTCTCAAAATACACACATCCTTTACTTAAAGCGTTGTGGTTTTCTTTTCTTTTCAAATAACTGCATCGTATTACATATCACTGAAAACGGTTTTTAATGTACTTTGATTTTATTGGTAATAAAGGCGGAAAAGCGAATCATAAAAACATTTTAATCACGTTTAGTTTCTCCAAAACACCAAGATAACGGCATGTAACGCGTAACATTTACCGGAGTGGTCGTTTCTAAAAATGATCTAAAATCGCACTAAACATACGCAAAATGAAATGAACATGATTCAAAGATGCGTTATTATATGTCAAATGACATTTATGATCTTTCAATGGTGTTAGATAATTACGATGTGGTAAAACCGTCATTATTCGCCTTTACCAAAATGTAACGCTTAACCCAGAGAAAACGATGTTCAATTTCATAGTAATATTGAGAGAAAACTGTAAGTAATTTCAAGTATTTGAAATAATGTACTATATGTGTTTTTATTGTATTATATGCAATATGTAACTCATGTTTATACAGGAGTCCAATTTCGTCCTTTTGTACTGATTATGGTTTCTGTAACTTTTTTAATATCAAATAAGGAATATTTATATACGCATATGTTAATTTATAATTAATAGACTCATTGGTAGTCTCTGAAGCAGATTCATAATTGTTGAAGACTGGAGATTTCTCAGGATTAATTTGAAGCATTGAAATGATCTAAGGATGACTACCAGGATATATTAAACGCTGCGACAACATACATGGTAGCGTTTTGGACGCTCCAAAGTTTCGCGTATTTACGAATTTTGTAGACTTTTGCGAGGTCATATTTAAGCGATATTACTAGGGGTTTCACAAAATTCGATAATTTACGAAGTTTGTGTAGTAAAACTTGCGTAGACTTTACGCCAACTCTTTGTCGTAACTTTGTACGTTAAGAAAAAGATGGCGGTCTACTTGTTGTGTTGAAGAGGGCAAAGGAACGTTTTAGGAAAGAAAGAGTTGGTTATAGGGAAGAAGATGGTATTAGGATGTAATGGAACAGATGTTAGATTTAGCTTTTTCAATAATATCGTTTGGAAGAAAGAAGCATATTGATTAAGATACAAGAATTAGGAGCCATTGATTACAACAAGAGCATATCGTTCGCGTCAATATCGCCATCGGCACAAGTTCCCTGTTGCATTGCGATATTTGCTAGAAGGAGGGTCCTTTCAGAGGATTCGGGGATACTCATGGGTGTTTAGTCGCGTCTTCTGTAAGCCGCAATTGAACTTCTGTGAACAATATGCGGTGATACAGAAGGAATAGTAACTACCATCAGTTTTCGATCATTCCTATGAACTCGACCACCAAGAGGCATTTATTATGATTGCTCAAATTTCCCGAAAAGTTGTGGCGCGTGACGGGACTCAATTGAATCCCCACCATCACGAGCAATGTATATGTATGTAGAAGGTACATGCCATCAGTCCAGGTGTCGTCGTCGCGTATGAGGTAAACATAACGCAAGCGCAAATGCGTATCATTAGCAAACTAGGTAAAACAAGGATCACGGCTATTCTTCCACCAAACGCAATCTCTGTGAAGTTCAAGAAAAATAATTGTCGTAACAAACATTAATACATGATCATTCACGTCTGTTGAATTATAAGAATAATCTGTGATAATTGTATGCGCGCTCGTGACTAGTAAGAGCCTATGAATGACGAAAAACTTGAGAATCGCAGTTAGATATGGTAGCAATATACAGTAGATTTTGTAGAATTTTGAAAAATTGGCCATGGTTATGAACACAGCTAGCCTACATGTAATATCGCAGTTAAATGTGGGTATGCGGCGTTTTTATTATGATTTTCAGCCCTTTGAAACCACGGAAACAAAGAAATAAATATTGAAAGAAATGAAATTTTTCATCAGAAACAGAAATAACCCAGGGCTATGGAAATTTTTTTAACAATACAAAATCCCCACTCGATGACTGTTATTCATGACACTTCAATTTATTTTGGAAATAAAATACTAGCAGCTTTTTTTTCTTATGGTTTAAATAAAATAACATCACAAAAAGCAAAAAACAATTGTGTATCCGGAATCAAGTGTTTATTTTATATCAGAAATGCAGACACATGTAATATATATATACGATTTCTACATTGTAAGTAAGTTAAATGTCTCACTTTTTAATTTCTTTTTTCTAACATTTATACATGAACAACATACATACACTTTCATATGCACCAATCCATAACAATCAACATCAAGGTAAAAACTGTACATAGAGGATCTTCTTACATGCAGTGGCGATGTGAGGAAATTTATCAAATGAGTTCAATAATTTGATATCCGAACAAGCCTTATGGCGATGGCATAACAACTTATTTAAACGAGTTTGATAAATTGTTGTATCACATGTCACGATGTGTAAGATTCTATTCATCACATAACTGTTATTAATAGAAAGAAAAATTAACCATTAAATTTCGTGCTATATAAAAACAGTAAACATTCGGCTCGGATTTGATGTTTTGCTACACAAGATAATCGTGTATCATTTCGATAATGAGTCATTTTTACATGTGACTGTCACAACAATGTTATTACAAATTTTGTTCTGGCGATATTATCACATGGTCGTATTATATGGCTAACGGATAGTAATGTACAATACATATACATGTATAACTTGACATAGCATGTTATAACCTGGTAATACATAAACATATTATGCATAAGCTAATGACAACAACATACATGAGGCTGCATAATAACTTAATGTATGAATACATTACATGCACATACAATACGTAACACATGTAATATGGCATAGCAAAAATAATCACATGAGCTATCTACCACGATAGTGTCATAACATTCCTTGCATTCTATAAGCAATGTATGAATTGTCTTCTTTCCCTATTTTGGTTGATCATTGACTCATAAGTGCAAGTTCGCCGTTTTCTGTGAATCAAAGAAAATTCTTCTTGTCAAGTCTTACATGGTATAGAGCTGATATTGTGCATGAAGTACTTAGGTGGTTTGACTATCGGTATGAAAAATGATGCCTTGACTTTCATCAAGGTCATAGAGTTCTTGTTATTGTACAGTATGGAACTGATTCAGTAAAATCACTCATTGAGGCGCAATTTTACCAGAATGCGTTTTTCTTTATTTGGATATGTTATGTAGAATCACAACAAGAACATTCATAACACCTTTTCGTAAACGTCAACTTCTGGTTGCAAATAAGGTCAAAGTTAAAAAAGGCATTTTTTCGAAAATATTAAAACGTCTTCCTAATTCTAGAAGGCTAGAGCTAAAAATAGGCATGTAGCATGCTGAATAAATGCCCACAAAGTTTGGTTTATATATGACCTTGATGCTATATTTAAGGTTACAAGGCAAAGAACCTAAAATCTTCAAATGAACTCTTAATGTAGTTCTAGATACCTAATATTAGGCCTACAGGATGATGAATAAATGTACAAGTTTGTTAACATGAAGGACCTTGATTTATCCAATGTCACATTGGCTAAAATCTAAATCTTCAAATGATTCTTGTGAAGTTCTGAAAGGCCTAAGACCTGAAATTGAATCGGACTTGTAGCACGTTGGGACAAAGCGCTATCCAGCCTGTTTATTGTAAGACTTGACCGGGAAATACTTTTAGGTGAAAAGCCGTCAAATTATCTAGTGACGATTTCTAGTTTGTTTTAAATGTACTTAAAAGAGCGACGTTAACAATTTTGACGAATCACAACGTTATTAATTTAAATGTACATATTCCCATAAGTAAAAAAAACAATGTCCTTGTGAAATATATATTCATATTTTTATATATTCCTATATAGACATATGCCCATATATTGACTTATTCCCTTAAAGACATATTCCCATATGTAGAAATAGGTATAGGGTCATGTTAATTAATTGTAAAAATGCAGTTTACACACCAGTAAACACAAACAATATCAATTCTTATATAACATTTCAACCGAACCATTCATTAAAATTAAATGTTAAATAAAATAAAACTCTATTTTTTCAATGTTATACGATAAGGTTGGAACGCGATTAGAAAGACACAAAAGTTGTTTGTGTTTACATGTATTATATTGATGGTCATTTTGGAGAACAGGTACGTTCGTATTGTGATCATGTCATTACGATGGCCCACTGAATTTAACCAAGTCTCACTCAAAAAGACGCTTGTTAACTACGTACGCATCAAGCGTCTGGATGATTTATGCAGAAGCTAACAAACACGATAAATTCTGAGTTACGCTGGCTCCTTATCATTTCGCACGGATTGTCAACTAACGCATCCTTTCATTAACGAGGAAATATTTAATACATGGATACAGATACAATAAAATATCGTGACACTCAGCATTAGTGTAAACGGCCCAATGTAAACAAAGATGTCATCACGAAAAGCGGACTTCGAGTTGCCTGTGTTAGAACTGTGATGTAAACTTGCAAGTAAAGAGATATTTTCCATTTAATTATCCAGCGTAATAAATGCATTCTCATATCTGAAAAACACCGAAGAATATCTGAACACTGCATGTTGCAAGCCACCTTGCTTGTAAACTATGGAATTCTTTTCGTATTTTGGAGACAGAAGCAGTGCAAATCGTAAGTTTCATTTCGTTTTGCTTCTTTGCCTATCATGCCTACTGTATGGGTCGGTATATTATTATTTATATGAACTATTTGACAGACATCGGCACATGAACTTACAAGATCAAGAGTATGTGTGTATTCCTGCTAACATCCATATAATCGACGTTTTTTGTATTACAACGCAACGAACAAAATTTAATATCACTTTAAATTTGAAGTAGTTTGTTGTTAAATTAGCAGTTGACAAGATTCATTTTTGGTATTATTTTCTAATGCGATGACATAAAATTAAATATATATAGCACAGAGTCAATTTACCAGATTGTCAATATGTCTATCAACATCACAAAGTATGTGTTTATTTGTAGGCAAAACAATGGATGATATAGATCCATACGCAATACGTACATGTACATATGTGTGCAATACACATGTGGATACAGAGTTTCTTTAAATAAATACAAGAATTGTAATGCTAGATTTAATTTAGACAATGAATATCTGGGATTTCGAAATTGGCGGTATGAACTTAGAACATCGATTAAACAGCCACTACATATATAATTTCACGGATTCAGAGAATATGTATAATAACACTTACCAAAATAAACAATAAACTGTGCACTGTAATATATCATACATGGTAAATTTACACTTGCTCAATATTACAGTATTTGGTTTAAAGTAAGTTTTGCTAACAGTATAAACATTGTATTTTATCAATGTGTATCAGGTATACGAGACAAATTAATTATGATGCTAATATGTAACTCAAAGTTCTTGTATACAGGAGTCCAATTTCGTCCTTTTGTCACTGTTAGATGATTTCTGTAACTTTTTTTAATATCAAATAAGGAATATTTATATACGCATATGTTGAATTTTATAATTACATGACTCATTGGTTAGTCATCTGAAGCAGATTCATAATTGTTGAAGACTGGAGATTATCAGGATTACTTTGGAAGCAGTGAAATGATTCTAAGGATGACTACCAGGCATATATTAAACTAGCTGCGACAACATACATGTAGCTCTGGACTACAGGCGTATGGGTTGGCGCTACTCATTCGCATTGTGTCATAATGCCAATTGAAACACCAAAATACAAAAAAGTAAATCCAGTATATTTGCAACTTTTGCAAAGAGTTGTCACCATTTGACATACTGTCGATTGTTATCAATCTGTCGAGAGATAGAAGGTGTTTGTGACAATGTAACCATATAAGTATATGGAATGACATTCATTTATTTACTACAACAGGAATATAAACAGTTTTACCTGTTGACCTCGTGCAGTGTGTTTCACATTGTATTCACCAAAATGACATAAATTTTAACACTTCTGGTGACATAGCCCATTGGTTGTTCCCATTAGTTGATGCCTTTATCAAATGTTTTTACAAATGTTTCTGATCTTGTTACCAATATATGTATAAACAGTTGTAATTAATGTGACATTAACAACAAGTTGCCAATAATGTGTGATTACATGTACGTTAATATCATATTCTTAACATCATTAAATTGAAAAAAAAAACCTTTAAAACATAACAAACAAAGTATTTGTTTTAGTACATAAACATAAAAACCCATCATTGATTACAAGGTCAAGGGGAGTAACTTGTACATGACAATTTCAAAATTGACTAGGGTACACGAAATTCGGCAGTTCTGAAAATTTGTAATTTGAAGGTTTAGGCTGGGAACGAAAGTGTCCAGATTATCGAGGGTCCACTGTACATGTCAATGTACACAAATAACACACTGATTTTGAGAATGGTTGTTTTAATATGCTGTTAAGAATTGTCAGTGTCCATTTTATGCATTATATAGAGACAGTATCATACTGAATTTGACTTTGATATGATTTTTCTTCAATATTGCAGCAAAGTATCAAGAACAGCTCGTTACTTATTAATATGCCTGAATACATTGTGTGTATCACAGAAGAGAACTAGAAAAAAATAATGCATTGTGATGTAATTTAATGTTTGTATTAAAGTATTTTTGAATAAACATAATTCAACACAATTCAGTTTTGATTTTGATGCAGTAACCGATTCTTTCAATGAACATTTGACCCTTAGTTTTTGTCATTTCATTTCTTTTCTTGATAATTATTTAATTAATTGCCTTTTGCCCTTTCCTCCTGTAATAGATCTGTACCACATAGTTCATCGAAAAAACTACTTATATATTATATGCATTGCACATAGTTCCTTATAAATGAGGTCTGTAAACAACATTTGCAGCATAAGCCATGAACTTTGTAAAAATGCCATCAAGGGATATCCATGTGTCAGATTATACTTTTCTTCTTGATGGAATCTTAATGTTTCCCTTGTTGTCATTGTACTGCAGATTGTTATTAGCTGTGGGTCTCCATGGCCTAGTCCTCAGGATCAATTATCAAATAATCATAGCTACAAAATTTTACTTTATTTTGTTATTCAGACAATTATATTCAAACATTATAGAAAAGGTCCTGACACTGACTGTATATATTTGTTGAAACTGTTGCATTCAAGATAGGTTCAAAGTTCAAATCTAAATGAAATTTCATCTTTTGATTTGAGGAGGAATGGTTGTCTGCAATCTTAACAATTTATTCAAAATTAATGAAATGAACACATGGAAGATAAATAACCCGACTAGATAATGATATGAGACTTGCAAGAAAATACACCATAAAATGTTACTAATGACATATTTGCCTTCTTTGAACTAAAGTTTTGTTACATCAATAAGACGATTGAGACTGCAATACAAGAAGCAACATAATGCAACTATCAAATTGGCTTATGTGTTTATGCTTCCAAATAATAATAATAATATGAGATCTATGTGCTATTATAAACTTATGTCATAATATTTACCCCATAAAGGCAATGCCTGCTTCACAATAAAACAACACTTGTGATAAACTCAATCATATTTCTGATTATCGTTTATGTGTATATGTTATGTGTATGTACATACAACCCCTCTTGGCTCCGATTGGCTTAGTTGTTTACAATAAGAAAAAAATAACTTTGAGTAAATAAGGCTGCATCTATTTTCATATCTTCTCGTAATTTTTAGAACTTTACCGGCATGCTGCGGTACATGCATACTACGCATCGTGTTCTTCGCCTCTAACACTCAGCCAGTGAAACTATCTTATACAACAACACATTCAATTTTACGGATAGTCCGGCAATAACCAATGTCACTTAGCTGTCCACACACGCACAGGCGTTCGACTACAAATATAGATAGCGTTCTCTAAATACATGTATGTGTAATACTGTGTCAAGTTCTATAACTCGACCAACTGTAAAAGTATATAAAAGTATTAATATTAAAAAACTGTGAAATATATGACAACAAGAATAGTCTCAATCGACAGACGGATAATTTATCTTTAATTTGGCATATGGCACAATGAATATCATGCCATATAACTGTCGCTAGATATATTGAAAGATTGAAAATTAGCCAGATTTCAACAGGACACCGCGACGTACTCCAATAAATACGCCAGGCTCTAATGGTCAGGCTACATTGTAGCTCAAAGCCACTTAGCTTCATAAGAATGAAAGCTGGGTAGAAAACAAACTTTACGGGACTGACACTATATAACCTTACCATACAAAAACGGAATTCATGAGGTCATAATTATTCCATAACTCCTGTTGGTGACGTCGTTCTGGGCTATTTACGCACAGGGATCTGAGAATTAGTTACAGATTATATAATCATGGACCCACCAGAGTGTCCTAAGACCATTTGTAAACGTTTTAGAGATCTAGATAAAAAAAAACCCATAAAAATCCTACCCTACATGATACTACATACGATATAGTACCATGTAGAGTATGATTTTTATCGTTTTTTGATCTCTACAACGTCTAAAACTGGTCTTAGGGCACTCTGGTGGGTCCATAATTATATAATCTGTAACTAATTATCAGATCCCTGTGGGCAGAACGTCATCTATGCAATGACCCCGGCATGTTGAATTTAATATTAACGGAGTCATCAAAGTTCCTTGATAGGCCCTAAAAGACAGGTAGAACCGAATTATATGAGTTTTATATTTGTCTTTCATCAAGTGTCACATTACAAATGCACCAAGTTAAAGACAGCTGAAAAAATTGTAGCCTACTGCACAGGAACTTGGCACGAAATTTTTTAACCAACAGTAAACATATTTATTAGACTATAATATATATATATGTATACTGTTGGTTAAAAATGTGCCGTGTCCCTGTGGCCTACTGTATCATCTGACGTTCGTCATGTATCACGCCGATGGACGATATGTCGTAAAATAATATTACTCTTCACCAAAATTGAAACTGACCTCGTGATACCTCCTTTTTAAACACAATGTATTTAGTTTATTGTTTTGAATGATAAATACTTATTTAACAATGTTTAACGTGACGTTAACAATGTTTACGTCTAAAGCTTAGGTACTGTTAGCCTACATTAGTACAGATTGGCCTACAAAATGTATGTACAATGCATTTAGTTTATTGTTTTAAATGATAAATACTTATTTAACAATGCTTAACGTGACGTTAAAAAATGTTTACGTCTAAAGCTTAGTTACTGTTAGCCTACTTTAGTACAGATTAGCCTATAAAATGTATGTACATATGTATAAAAAGTTCACACGGACCAGTTCGCACATCAAAATCCTCACCAGACAAAAAATAAGACAGGAATTGAGAGAAACATTTAATAATAACCTGCCATGCGTGGTAACCCACCATCTTGTTGCTACGATGACCTATTCGTGTCACCCACCATTTACAAAAACATATTGACAATATGGACTTTCGGACATTCCAATGGTCTAAAATGTTCTGTCATTGTATAATATAGATGACCGAATAACAATTCAGTGGTTACATCACTTATTTCGTCGTATAACAGTTGAACGTACTTCGGTGGTTTCACTACGCGATGTGTTGATGAAATGTTGATAGATTTTATTCTACACCCACCCTCCGATTATTTGAATGTTTGCAAGAATGACACAAAATTGAGCAGAAATGTAAACATGGGTATATTTGGTAACAATGTCCGACATCTATAGGCCACCTCTTGATACATTAGACCCATTGAGTTCGGAAGCTTACCGTCTGGTTTCTCCCGAAGCGCATCGGTTTTCTGCATGGCAGACATTTTGTCTGTTCGTGGGATCACCACTTCAAACCACGTGATTCCCGATAGTGGTTATTATTCATATTAATTTTGCATATCATTTTATATTCATTATTCTTAATGTAATAAATTTGAAATAGATATTGATATATTTCAGTTGTTGTTGCAGTTATGAATGCTTACCATTTCCTGGTTCGTACTGAAAACTCAAACTTCGGTGTATATACCATACATTTACATCAAGACGTACAGATACGATTGTTAATGTTCACCTTGACAGGTGGACCAACGTAACCTTATACGGTACTGTTTATCACACTCTAATACTTAGCTCATCTGGTCAGATGGACCAACATGACCTTATACTGCAGTGTTTATCGTTCTCTAATACTTAGCTCACCTGGTCAGATGGATCAACATGACCTTATACTGCAGTGTTTATCGTTCTCTAATACTTACAGACGCTCGTAAATATTCACGCAAAATTTTTTTGCGTAACTTAAAGTGTACACGGAATGGTTTGGTATATAAGGCTAAATAAATGTGTCATTGTATAAAATTTAGAATGGAGAAAGTACGAGTTTCATAGCGAATACGGTATTAGAGATAATGCGACTTTTCTCTAGAACACACCTGAAGCCCCAAGCCATTGACCCCGATTCGGGACCCCTGACCTGTGACGTCACGAGGACAACGGGACCTACTCTACTCGCATAAGATAGAGTGGCGATTTTCTGTGTCTGCCATCTAATATAAACAATCTGTTTGTAAATATCGATTTTTACAGACACAAGTACCTGTGTACATGTCCGATACCTATTTAATATTATCCTCAATCACAGATATGAGTTTGGAATACGCTTGAAAATAGGGATTTATACCATGCATTGATGTACCTGTCGTAGATAAATGAACATTTCTGCGCGATTTCTGCACAATATTATATATACAACATAATGTTTATAATAATCCACGTACGTTGTAAATCTACGGTATTTGGAACCACATATACATGAATATTATGTAAAGGATTCTTGACTATGTTATCCAAAACCCGACTCGGGTCGTTGTACTGGTCAAACCCGCTTTACAAATTTTTGACTTTTTCTTATAACCTATCCATACGAATTAAGTTATGATTCTAAACAGAATTTTTTTGCTTATATGTAAATGCATCTACTAATTGCGTTTTATCTGAAATCGATCCATTATTTTATTTTATTTTTTTGACGAAATACATTCAGCTTTTATATAATACAATACATCCGACGACTTGTTGATATTTCGCTAAAGTTCATTTATTAGTGTCTTTAATTGAAAAAATAAGTCATACACGAGTCAGACGAAAAAAAGACTGAAGATGTCTATGTCCAATCCAAGTTGCAGATATGAAGTACAGAACAAAATCAGAACTGTACTTCCGAATAGCCAATGTCGTGCTGCGTTTATCTCTTTACCTGTATACTGCAGTAACTAAAACGCGTGGTCAACCGAGACTAATGAGGGGGCTAATAACCAGATTACGTAATACAGGTGTTTAGTGACCTGTCACGCTTCGTTGATTACCTCACGTCAGGTGTCATAAGTAAGATCACAGGTAAGTTAGCGATGGACAATCATTTAATTGTTGTATAATGTCATATTTGTTTACACTTATTAATCCTTGGTTTACAGTAAAATATACCGTTCGAATATAACATATAACAAGTGTATAAATCACTAGATGTATACATAATTGTATATTTCAGAATGACCAATGTATACATTTGTCTCGTATATATATTTCTAGTTATATGTATATGTACTCTTATAATAGAAACTACAAAATTATTTACAAATGGCATGTCGAGAAAGAACAATGCAAATATGATGCACAATGTCAGAATATTGATATTTCTGGTAGTTGCTAGATTTTGGATATCCAATTCTTTGTGAATTTTGGTCAATATCGATCATTATATAATACTAATAATGATAATCTATATGACCAATAAATGTACTGTGTTGAATATTGTTAAAATAACACATGTTCTCATACATGTACTTGTACATGTAGCTATAAAAGGAAGATAGACTCGTTACAACTATAAATGAATTATGTATTTTAAATTCAATTTCTCAAGTGGTTTATTTTTTTTAATTTACTCCCCCTCCCAATTTATGTCTATGATATTTACGTGTATTGAACTATGAAATACATTTAACACCTTTTCTTTTCGTTATGCTGATTCTTGAAATCCATAGGCGAAGTGAATTTTTATTTATACAGAACCATATTCAAATGGATAATTATGTGACCATCATTTTTCGAATTCGTCTCTTTTTATATGACATTATGAAAATTGAATATTCCCCAGGTTTGATAATTAAGTAAGCTGTTAAAACAGAGATAAGATCTCTACTTAAAAGTTTTTACACAAGGTACACCTGGCTTATACCAGAAACATAAATAACTTATAATTTCCGCTAATCTACTTATGTATTTAGCATGATTTCAGTTGCAATATTTCCTATTTTATATATAATTAAATCTTCACCATAACTGTATACTGTATATATATCTGTAAAATTCTCGTAACCCCATTTTAGGAATACATATGTTCACCTTTGTGCTATAATCCCACTACCAAACA
>SAYR01029704.1:516555-530184 GCA_004382745.1 Argopecten irradians irradians
CCAGGCCGGTGTGATATTCCGTGTTCCAGGCCGCATTTCCTTCAAAGCAATCAAAACGGGCTCATACAAAAAATCTGAACTTGCAAACACTTGTAAACCTCTAATTTGGAATTCTTACATCTCTGACATTAGGAGATTTCAGAAGATGGCGATGACGCCACACAAAGGTACACCCGGGCGCTCAAAGGTACAAAACTCCGTATATCTGTACACATAACATGGTGGGAACACAGCCGCTTGGGATGTTTGTTTACATTTTATTGTAAAAAATAGTACCGGGCCAAATCCAGAGAACATTGCGTTATTTTAATTTTTTAAAGTTATAATATTTACAATACATAATATAATAAACATCTGGTATTTCATCAAGGATTCATATACGTCCTGTTATTCAATATATATTACTCTGTTTATACTCCATTTTCGACCGCCATGAGAAAAAAAAACAAGCTCGCGAGTAGCCTACTATAAAACATTACAGATATAAAATATCAGCTTGAAATATAATTTAATTCCAAGTTTCCCGAAATATCATACTGACATTTTTAATAAGCGACGATTACTGTTTTTCTAAGTCTTACTTGGTTTAAACACCTTACGATGTGTGAATTTATGACTAAAACTAAAATAAGCGCACGGGCAGCATTACGCTTTACAGTACTGCCGAGATTCCGAATTTCGTCCATTTTTCAGAGTTCACAAAATTACGTATGTGCTGGATAACTTTTCGTCCAGAAAAAATTGGAAATTTAGTTAATGACATACAAAATGAGTCCAGTTTATAGTTACTATTTTAATCATATTTTAAGACAAAACTTCGAGTAATTTAGGATTCTCGAAAGCCATTGCGCAATGTGTCCTGGTCTCGGCATTTACAGTAACTACGATCTAAGCTATATTATTTAAAAGTCAAAACATCACTTTAATGTTGGGACTTCACATAAGCAGTCCATGCGAATAAAAGTGGACTAAAAATAAAAAAAAACACTCTACAGCATGAAATTTTGAACGATTTCACCATTTTTATTTTTTCGAGAATATCAGCAGTCATAGTTATCTATTCATACTTTTTTCACACAATGGATTTCTACGTGTGAACAAAAACGAGTACTTTGTGACGGCCCGAGCACCGCTTTCGCCAAGCTGTATACTTTTGTCAACGGATCGATTGTGTTAGCAGGGATGTACGATCTGTTATTGTTTTTATTATCGCCATTACTGTATTTGTACCTTTGGACCCCCGGATGTAAACGGATGTGACGTCACCCATATTTTCTGAAATATCCTATACTGGTATAATTTGGGAAAACAGATGTTTGGGGTTAAACATGTCAAAACCGTCCATTTTCATCGCCGATATTCTGTTTATTAACCTAAAATTGACACCACCGATGCTTTACATGTACAAAAAGTCCATAGTTAATTCTGATCAAAAAAGGTTATTTTGGCGGTTTCAAAAATGTTTTTAAATAACGGTCGTTGTCGACAAGACGGCCTTGAACAACGGTGATGCTGTGTTTCGCAGGTTCCATGCAGAGAGAAGTATGACGTTACGCCTGCAAGGACATGACGTTTACAATGATTACCTTACCAGCAAGGGCAAGATTAACTATGTAATATACAAATACAGGAATAACTAACCACATTACAGTACATGCACAAAATGCATCTTATACTTTATTTAAAAATTGTAAATTTTTGGAGTAAATTTTGTAGATTTGAGCCCATAAAAGGGGCGATGTCGCTTCTTACCATGGTGGCAATTTCGGAAAAGAAAATCATTCCTTCTTCATTTCATTTTCATTTGTAAAAATCCTTTTAGGTGTCACCCCACTAAGACATAAGATATGCTAATTTATATATCTATTAGGTTTTTAGGTATTACATATCGAACTGACGCCTAGAAATTTTACCCAGACTTAATCGAAGTATATTATATATGCTCTGATTTTTCACTATTTTCATTGCCTAATACATGTACATGGTTACGTGGCATTCATGTTTTAGAAACGCCCCGCGTCAATAGTCCTGTATAGTGAAACTTCATTGCCAAAACACATTCTTCAGGGCGCCGTTCTTTGACCAACGCTTTTCTTATGATTAATATGCACGTTAGAAATTGTTTTGGCATTTTTTTAAAGAAACGACTTATATAAATAGGACTTGTTTCGCGTTCATATGTGTTATATCGCCCTTGTAGAATTTAGAAATAATGACATGGGTTACGCCCTCGTCATTATTTATTTTACGCGGGTGATATAATAACATATCAAACCTCAAACACAGTCGTAATGATATGTACACACCACGTTACAGTGTTAAAACCTGTATAAATAATGTAATTCCCTACATAAAACGGGAGAAAACTGGGAGATTTTCAGACCAATTTTTGGGCCTGCCTTATAAGTCATTTTTTTCAATTGGAAACTTTTGCGTCTTTTGCTCGAATTTTTTCGGGAGTTGCCAGTCCACAGTTAACACAGGACCCAATAATTTAGCTATATTGTTACACAATAAATGTAGTTTATGTTTAGATTGTACCAAGGGAAATATGAAGATACATTTACAGTAAATATTAATACAATTAATTCGACCTATTTTCAGGTGGATACGGTTTGAGTTATCAACGCCGAGTAAGTTGATATATCCGAGGCCGGAGGCCGAGGGTTATATCATTTATCGAGGGTTGATAACTCACCATATCCTACCTGAAAAATAGGTCGATAACTGGTTTATTATATTGAAACTTATCATTTATTTTACCCGGCTCTTTCAAAAAAGATTAACTACAATAACAGGATGGTATTTGCAAACTTTCTGTTTAGCAAAAGTAGTATTAATAGTAAATATCCAAATGCTCCTTGCTAACGGTGTAGACTCACCTGACTGGTTTAAGAACGTGAATATTGTATCAAACTGCACGCCCGGTCCTGGCATTATGTATATTCTTGAAACGTTTTCCATAAATTGAAGTTTGCAGTTCATTTCTGTTGATAACCGTACATTGATCGCAGTAAAACTTGCTGCCGTCCGCATTAATAATGACGTCGACCATAGCTGTCCCGACGTCATTGAAATGAGGGGAAAACTTCCCGGTTACGCTATATTTGGGTACAACTCGACGTCAAAAGTGATTGATGACGTCATATCTCAAAGGGATTTTCCTCGATCTATTTTTTGAAACACAGGTTACTGGACGTCGCGAGAGGTGTCTGGACTGAGTCTAGTAACCTGCGTGCTTTTCGCGCCGCCGATTTGGCGGTGTGATATCGGCAGTGGATGAGATATTCTGAGAAGCGTATCGCCAATCAAAAGACACAAGAGCAGTCATATAAATAAATATATATATGAGCGCTTTTCACGTATACCCAAGGATACTGTAATATTTTGGTCCTGTTCTTGCTGCCAAGTTTTGCTGATATCTTATCAGTACAGTTGTATGCGTAATGAGGAGGTATTCAGTAGCAAATTTCAGTTTGAAAAATGATGTGTTGTATAGATTTGGTTATGTCATATGAGTCTGAGTATTGAGAAAATTAGTTACAAGTTTTAAATATTTATATTAGTTTGGGGGGAAAAGCATATTCCAGATGGTGAAAGTCATTTCACAACCTTCCATAATAACCTAAATACAACGGCCACACCGATGCCAGCCCGGCTCTCTCATGTGATCGAGCTATGCAATGTTGAAATCAATTTGAAGGTTGACAAACATAGAAACCATATATCACTACAAAAGTACATTCATTGTCGACATTTATATAGAAATTGAACAGTGTTTTGAAAAGATTAAAGGGTGGTATGAACGCAATGGGATCAGACATATTCAATGTAGCGCGTTAGCCGTACATGTAGATATATTCTGTATTCCGCATTTGCGTTCATACCACCTTTATCTCAATCAAAAACACTTGTTCAATCTATATAATTTACATAAATAAATTCTACTTTTACGTAAATTTAAAACTGGTGACGGGTTGCTAAGTTGAAGTAACTACGGTTAATGCAGGATGACGAAGATATTAGTTTCCGGATTGTGGAATTGTTATAGCTGCAGTGGTTTTTGAAATACAACAGATGACACTTTTCAATTATTTTCAACATATATTTTTTCAATTTGATAATATATATTAATGATGTCCTATTTTCGAATAAAAATTGAGAAAACCAAGTCCGAGAAAGCGATACCGGTATGGTATCGTTGTCAGGCGTAGTGATGCGGTTCCGAAGTGGAGCGAGCGCCATATTGGATTTTCAATCCGAGGAAAGTGACTGTGGATAAAGCCTATTGATGTTATGACCGTTGAAGCCTGCTAATGTTTGTCATGTATGTATCGGTCTTAAGAAACGCGATATACACTAAATCTCATAGTCTTGACTTATTTTGCTGAGGAGGGCGTAGTAGCGGATGTTAGCTGATTGTGTGTGAGTCGTTATGTGAGATGTGGTGAAGGCCGGAGGATAGACCAGTGTTTTGCGTTGTGTGTAGGCCTATTTTGAATGCCAGAAGACGGGGCCATTTAAGCTGATTAATACTGTTTCGGATAGGCTTACCTGTAATGTTTTTTTTTCTGGAAACCTGTTTATATGATCTTAAGCTATTGTTTCGCTTAGGACGCTTCCAGAATTGTTTCACCCCTGACAATCAGATGTTCTGTAAACACATGTACATCTGGACGTAACTATGGATTCCCCGAAACATTCCATGAGGAAAGCCCCCCCCCCCGGTTTGCAGCCCCGACCAGCGATTTATGTTGTTGTAGTTTATTACCGTTACAATGCTTGAACACATGTTTTGTTTTGATGTCAAATACATTATTTAATTGGATCTAATTAATAAAAACTCTTTCCATTGTTATTTTTAAAATCCGGTCAACTTATGGACCACAAAATCTTATCGAAAGCGTGGAACTAGAAGTAGGTCCGAACTCTGCACTGGCGTTTGGTATTTTCATACGTCATTGGCGGTTTACGCATTATTTTGAACGCAACTCCCGCTTTCCCGTTGACTATATGGGGGCATAAAGTAAATTACAGTTAAAATAAATTCCGATTATTTAATAAATTTTCAACATAAAGAAAATGTTTAATTACAAACAAATATTAGATCATCTTATATTTATTAAAAACGACACTGTTAGCCCTATACACTTAAAGTGTCTAAGCCTAAGAACGCGGATTAAACCGGTGTGGCAAGCGGTCACATTTAGGTTTTATTGATTTGTGTGATATTATATATTAATAAGTTAATGATATACAATTAAAAAATTTCGTGAAGGTAGATCTACACCCGGATTTTCTGGGAAATAGAGTTGAAAGAGATTAAACGCTGGCAGATGCAGAAATGTTCGCACATTCGCAGTAATTGTGTATACTCGTAGTGTTAGAGTTGCTTAGGGGTAATTAAGAATATGAGTTAAACCTGCCCGACGTATTAATTGTTTAGACATTGCAAGTCACTTGTCCAGCTCTAGGGGTAAACGGTACAGGAGTTTAACCACTTCCCACTTAATTGGTTGTTTTGACCGGTTATCTCCATTTGCCCACTTTTTATAATCTGATAATTAGCAGAATGTATGTGACAAGGATTATAGTCTATTTCAAAGAAGTTAACCTGGATTTACCTGTGTTTTACCTGTGAATTTCACCTGTGATAGGTACTGTACTCATAAGGGTATATGATCATTTATGTATAACATGTACCATGTATGGAAAATAATATTACATGGAAAAAATCTTTTAATTGTTACTCTTTTTGTGATGTCAGTTTGGTTCTTGATTTTTTAATATTAATAATATACATATAATAATATATATATAAATATATTAAGTAATAAATGATTAACACATCAAACGTAAAATCAATATTTGGTCCTAACTTCAAAAAACTTCAAAAATTCCTTTCTCTCTTTTTGACAAACATATAACATGTTCATATATAAACACATAAATGATAACTATAGTTTGCTGTTGTAGTTCAATCAAAATTATACCAATTTACAAATTATTACAATTACAATATATTTGATTAGAGTGTCACACATTTTTACAACAGGTAAAAAACAGCCATGATAAATAATTTACCAATTTAGAAATAAAAATGCCCAGCCAGATCTGACTTACGAGACACTTAAAAGAATTATAATATATATTTAAAAAGTATCAAATTATCCAGTTAAAAATTCGTCACGATCGTAAAATGGTGCCTGTTCTATCGTATATCGGTAAGGAGATAACTGATCAGTATCATTATAAGGTTGGGATTCTTAAAAGCATTTACTAGTACATATTATTATTAAACAAAACTCAAAAACATAATCTTCGTTGTTACATGTTATATAATGTGGCCGCTAACGTGGATTGAAGGTTCGTATTCTGCATAAGAAATTGTTAATTTAAAGAGAAGAATCAAGGTTTGTGAAGTTTGGTAAATAAAAAAGATGCTTTGTTGTATAGAGAAAGTTTCCAAATCTGAGTAAAGTCAACAATCTATCAGAAAATGAGTCTCATCTTCTATAGAGGCCTGAATTGACACAAAAGTACATTTTCTCCCTGTAAAGGTATAACAGGATGAGAATACCGTCCGTCCTACTTTAAGTGTCAAGTCCACAGCGAAAATTTGGCTAAGGTTTGTCGATGTTTATAGTTCATTATTACGTCACATATGGTTCCGGAGCAAGATTATTTTTATTACGTTCGGTAGGTCCTAAGCTTATTTTCTGTTGTCTTGACCGGAGTCGTTCCACATTTGTCATATACCAGTTAGTTACATCCTCCTGTTTGAATACTAGTTTTGCATTATGAACCTGAGATATAACAAGGGTGAACGTTCTAATAGAGAGTTCAAGTTCCGTATATTTAACATGGATTCGACTCGTTTATCCCAGCTTCTTCCTCGAGAGAGTGACCAGATATGAATTGTTTTTATGAGACGCCGGGTTCACAGCACTTGAGTTTTTAGCCAAAGCCTACATACTTCTATTTTTTGTTTCGTTGCACACGAGTTCCACCCAAGGTCGCCTCTTTGCGCCACGTTTGAAGCATTTTTTCCGGAGCCAAGGAAGTAGCGCCCGGGCCTGTTTTGCACGGTTTGAACAAAAACGGTAAGAGTTAATTCCCCATATACCGGCACAGTAGAAAAGTACGGGCTCCACTAACGATTCATAAAGGTTCTTAAAAACACCAAACGACATGCCACCGCGAATCTAAATTTGCTGTATAGTGCGCCGAGTGCTCGACTTGCTGATTTCGCTAGTTCCTTGACAGTAAGCTCCATGTCTAAGTGTTCCCGTAAACCATAACCCAAAGTATTTATAGCGATCGGTAGTTGGATATTAAAGATCCCAATGTGAACTGAAATTCGATTTTGGTACACTTTTGTTTCTAAAGTGAATAACGTTGGTTTTTTCGACGTTGACCGTAAGACGCCACTTCCAACACCATTATGCAAACAATTCATCATCCGTTGTAAGGAGGGCTCATCCGGCGCCAATAATGCCACGTCGTCAGCGTAAAGAAGAATAGAGATCATGCTATCACCAATCGTGACTCCACATCGAAGGTTATTGATTTCCTCTGCAAGGTCGTTGATGTATATGGCGAATAAACTCGGCGAATATTGCATACCTTGTTTTACGCCGTTGTTGAGTTAAACCAATCGGTGACGTGATTGTTCAGCCGGTATCGCACATCGCGATGTGAATAGAGAGATTTCACCGCGTCCAAGAATAATCCACTTATGCCAATAGCTTAAGTTTGTTGTACCATAGGGCAATGTCTGTTGACGGTGTCGAACGCCTTTTTAGCGTCCTACGTAACAAACGACGTCGAGTCTCTTGGAAAGTTTTCGGTTATTTAACACACTATAAGACGAATAGATGTGGTCGAGGCAGCTCCTCTTCGAACGGAAGCCGTTTTGTTCGTCCGCTAGTAAGTTATTGACGTTCCAAGCCAAGTGTTTAAGGTTGTCCTAGGATATCGGTATAAATTTTACTGGGTACAGACAAAAGCGATAGTCCCGCGGTAACTAAGCGGATGGTGAAGTCTTTGTATCCGACTTAGGGAATAGGATGAATTATTTCCGGAAGTCCAATCTTTTGTACAGTACTATTGTCATAGGAGTATTTAAAAATCTGGAGAAGTATGTTCACACACGCGTCGTCCGGAGAACCTTACTGGAATATTGTCAAAAACCTGGTGATTTACTGTTTTTGGCACGCGCGATAGCTTTCCGTACTTCCTCCCTGGTAAATGGTGTATTAAGGGACGTAACATCTACCGTGTTAGAAAACCTCTACACTATTTGTCTCTAGTTTCGCTTTACATCAGCGAGATGAGTCTCGTCAAAATCATTTGAAATCACCATGGACTATTGTAGAGGTCTTCATAATTTATTTTTTCCACATTCGAGGACTTCGTCTTTTTCACGAACTATTACTCGGTGTTCACGGTTTCCATGGGGATTTCCGTTGTCTGTGCATTGCCAATACCGAGCTTGCCAATCTCTTTCCACATGTCTCTAGAATTGTTCTCTAATAACAAAGATTAATTTCGATTGTTCCTCTAACTGGAATCGCCGTTTATATTTACGATTAAGCTGATCAAACGTTTTCCGTTCCGACAAAAAACTCTCCTTAAGTTTGTGTTTTGCCGAACGAGACCCTTTAAATTTCAGCCATAAAACGTTTCACACTCATGAGCAATGTTCCACTGTGTTTGGAGTTCGTCGTTCCAATATGGTTTCATAGTATTTTGGTTTTGGCGACCAACAGTTTTTCGCGTTATTTTCACCCGCTTGGTCCATTTCCGTGAATATGAGATCTTAAGATTTGAGACGTTTGATCAATATCTCCATTATCCTCCAGATTTCGCTCGATTATCGCGATTGTCGAGTTTATTGCGTCGATACTTCGGCATCACTTAGAAAATCTGAACGGTAACGTCGATAAGATTATATTTTTTGCTGGATCCGGGATACTTTCTTGATTTCTGTTGTTGTTGCCGTTTTGTTCCCATAGTAAATCCCGAGTATAGAATGATCGGGTACGCTGGTGTGACCCTCCAGGCCTAGGTTGCGCACAATGTCTGACATTAAAAGTACATTAAAACTATCAAATAAAAAATAATTGTTCGTGCGGAACTATAACGTAATCGACAACTGATCTGCCCCTTCTTGAGACATTGAGTAAAAATCCATCAGATCCAAATCTACCGTTTAAGGACACAAAGTATTGTTTCAATCATAAAGTCAATAAAAACATCAGCCATAATGATTTGATCCGTCGTCAATTGAGTTTCTAGGGAGTATTGTATCAACACCTTCAATAAAGTCAGCTGAATCGCTTATTCTGGGCATTAAGTGTCCTGCTTACATATTGTTACCCAAGGTTTGATAAGAAAGTAAAATACTTTTCCACAGGTTATGGAAAAAAGCATTCACTTTCCGCTGACCTTGTTGAATGGTTGGGGTGGTAAGGTAACACACACAAAAATAAAGTCCTTCTCAGCTCATTACCTGAGTTTTTATCCATAAAATGTCATCCGTATTATCATTTAAAATGTTAATTTCGTACGAATTGTAAATGTCATTTTTTTATAAAACTCCTACACCGCCGCTTCCCCGCTTAGCTTTTTGATGTAAAGCTTCCGGTATTTCCAATCCATCTATATCCATTGATATGTGTTCCTCATCACCTCTCAGGAATGGTCTCGCACACCGCAAAAAAATGTCAAAGTTCATTGCGGTGATTACTTTTGTCTAAAGTCAAAATTGTTTTTATTATTCACTGACACCCGGCCAAATTCCAAAATCCTAGAGACAGACGGATTCTCCGTTTTCCTATCTACGTTCATTATAGTGTCGTGTGGTTTGACGGTCCCTGCCCACGTGATGGTTGTTTACGTTACCACGTGTGGGCCTATACCTTAGTGGCATATACATATGGCAAGCCGTTTTAACATTTAATCATATTCCCTCTTAAGTTAAAATTTATTTGAATTTATTTCCCTTAAGTGTAATACTTTTTTATCTTAAGGGTAAAATAAACGTTTTTGCATTATGTGTCATTTCCCTTAAGATAAAACGAAAATCACTTAAGGGAAATTAGTATAATTCATCTTAAGGTGAAATCATTTTCACTTAAGTTTAAAATCGTTTTCACTTAAGGGAAATAGCACATAACGTATGGGTATCAATATAACCCCGTGAGGACAAAATATTGGACTGACCCACAAATTGACCAATCGCTAAGCGTTTATTTTCTGTCCAATCAAAACCAACCTTCTGTAGGCGTTATGTTGTTACTGTAAACAAATGCTATGGTGGCACCCTTAAAAACTAGCGAGATGAAATGGTTTTGAAGCAAAACGCAGCATGGACGCCGCGGCTGTTGTTACAAAACCCCATCGAAGCTGTGGAAAGGGCGATTCCTCGTCCAGACGAGATAGTAGAGACCACCAGAAGGATTTTCAGAAGAAGGCATCGAAGGGAAGGTGGAAGCACACGTTTTTCAATATTTTGAATAAAATTTCAATCAATACTGTTACACTTCATAAAATTCTTTATTATAGTCGATACTTCATGCGAAAACCTTATCAAAGTTCTTCTTGTATGTATATTTTATGTATTCCAATTTAATGTTGAAAATAACACTTGTCAAGGAAAAAAATATTTATATTTGCGTTCATTCTCCACTAAATGTACAAATCCATTATTAAGTGTCCTCTATCAATATTGGGACTTAAAAACCATGTTTGTATATCATGTTTGTTTCACACGTAAAATGCATGTGCCAATTATGTTACTACTTAAAAAAGACAGAAAATAGAAATAAAATTCTTTTTACCTTATGTGGAAAAATAAACACATAATGGAAATAATGTGTAAAGGTACCTTATGCAAATCAAAATGAAACATAATGGAAATAAACATCTTTTCACCTTAAGTGAAATAACACATAATGGAAATAAACATCTTTTCACCTTAAGTGAAATAACACATAATGGGAATAAAAAAAAATTCACCTGAAGTGAAATAACACATAATGGAAATAAAAATCTTTTCGTCTTAATTGTAAAGACACATAATTGAAATAAAAATCTTTTCACCTTAAGTGAAATTATACATAATGGAAATAAAAATCTTTTCACCTTAAGTGAAATAACACATAATGGAAATAAAAATCTTTTTGCCTTAAGTGAAATTACACATAATGGAAATAAAAATCTTTTCACCTTAAGTGAACTTACACATAATGGAAATAAAAATCTTTTCATCTTAAGTGTAAAGACACATAATGGAAACAAAAATCTTTTCACCTTAAGTGAAATAACACATAATGGAAATAAAAATCTGTTTGCCTTAGTGAAATAACACATAATGGAAATAAAAATATTTTTGCCTTAAGTGTACAGACACATAATGGACAATCTTTTCACCTTAAGTGAAATTACACATAATGGAAATAAAAATCTTTTCGCCTTAAGTGTATAGTCACATGATGGAAATAACAATCTTTTTGCCTTAAGTGAAATAGCACATAATGGAAATAAAAATCTTTTCGCCTATAAGTCTAAAGACACGCAGTTGAAATAAAAATTGTTTCTCCTTAAGTGAAATAACACATAATGGAAATAAAAATCTTTTCACCTTAAGAGAAATTACACATAATGGAAATAAAAATCTTTTCACCTTAAGTGAAATTACACATAATGGAAATAAAAATCTTTTCACCTTAAGTGAAATAACACATAATGGAAATAAAAATCTTTTCGCCTTAAGTGTACAGACACATAATGGAAATAACAATCTTTTCGCCTTAAGTGAAATTACACATAATGGAAATAAAAATCTTTTTGCTATAAGTGTTAAATAACACATAATGGAAACAAAAATCTTTTCACCTTAAGTGTAATTACACAAAATGGAAATAAAAATCTTTTCGCCTTAAGTGTATAGTCACATAATGGAAATAACAATCTTTTTGCCTTAAGTGAAATAGCACATAATGGAAATAAAAATCTTTTCGCCTTAAGTCTAAAGACACGTAGTTGAAATAACAATCTTTTCGCCTTAAGTGAAATTACACATAATGGAAATAAAATCTTTTCACCTTAAGTGAACTTACACATAATGGAAATAAAAATCTTTACACCTTAAGTGTAAAGACACATAATGGACAATCTTTTCACCTTAAGTGAAATTATACATAATGGAAATAAAAATCTTTTCGCCTTAAGTGTATAGACACATAATGGAAATAGCAATCTTTTCGCCTTAAGTGAAATAACACATAATGGAAATAAAATTCTTTTTGCCTCAAATGAAAAATAACACATAATGGAAGTGAAAATCTTATTTTGGAACATACCTCATTATCTAATTATAGTTTTTATTTTTTTTCACAACTTAATGAAGCTATAAAACCATAGTTTTAACATTTTGATTATCTATTTCATTTTATAATGTAATTTGTATTAAAGATATGTGGGATTTAGCAAAATAAATCAAATGTGATTTGATTTCAACATATCTAATGTCAAAGGTGCAATGGCATTGGGCACAAGATTTCAATATTTCAAGATTTCAAGATTTATTTATTCACTCAGACACAGTAAGTGTGTGACAAGAGGTCCAATTTATAATACAGTTTTAGTGCATGACAGGCACTTGTATATAGAGATAAATATAACATAACAAAATGTAGTAGCATGAGATATACACATATACCAATATAGAACATGGCATTTGTTGCAATTATTATACACTGTTTTGTATTAGGAAGACAAAAAATGAACAATGTAAGCATGCGTTTTTTATAAGAGTAAAGACAGTTTTTATTTATAAATGAACTGAATATTAAATTATATCAGCTTCTTATTAAAAATTTTGAACATTCTTGCCATGTTTAACTTTTGCTTGGATTTGGTGTGATAATAAGGATGGAATAAACTTTAATCTTAGTTGTTTAAACATTAATGATGGATTAACATAAAGCAAATAATGAAATTCATGGCCTATAGCCCATTTTACAGGCAATGACATATTCTATCATTCCTTTGCATACGGCGCTCTCCATCTTCCGGTTTCTTACGCGGTTAGGTTTCATATTGGGGAAAGTTCTAAATTTAAGCATAAGCATTTTTTTGGGAATCTTTTGGTTTTTTCAAACCGTATCAAGGTAGTCTTCTCTAAACGCAAAATTGTGTTTGAAAGTAGTATAAACATTTTCCTCTAGATGAATTTTTCTATAATCACTTAACCAGTGCTGTATAAACTGATCCTTTTAATTGTTTGTTTTAACTTGCGTTCTTTAAAAAGTTAAATTTGTGGTATACAAACTTTTATTTGATATAACCAGACATGAACTTAAACCCGATATTATAAAAGTATTTTTGATAAACTGTGAGTCCAATTTTAATTGGCATTGTGCCTGTTTCAAATGAAGTTGAATACATGCAAGCTATTACATAGCGGCCTGATAATTATTTTTCATTAGGCAAACCAACATAATGCCAAATTCACGCATTCTTAATCTAAATATCTTACATCTAGTGGAGTATCTTTCCAGGATTCATCCGTATACCTATAAAGTTTTGCCGTGCGTTGCTTTTCTTAGGCCTAGTATTCTC
>SAYR01029704.1:530209-544847 GCA_004382745.1 Argopecten irradians irradians
CTTGATACGCTTTTTTGCTTCATGGAATTCTTTCCTTTTACGACACATTCGTGGGTAAACCATGGTTGGTATCTTTTATTAGTTTTACCCGACTTTTTCTTTATAACCTTTTTGTCCCAAAAACCTTTGTTGAGGTTTTCCATAAACATAGTACTTATATCATTCACAACATTGTTTATATCCTGTTCAGATATATCATTTTCAGAGACTTTCATATTTCAATTTTCATATTTATCGATTGTAGATATCGTTCTGTATCATTTCCAAGTTCAGTTATGAAATCAATTTGTCTATCGTTGACCCATTTTTCACTTTTCTCTGTAGTTTCAACTGTGTCGTCAACTTACGTTTTCAGTTAAAAATATGGAAATACTATTCTAATTAGATTATGCACATCTGAGATTAGTGGATCAAAATCAAGAATCTCAAATTGATTAATTAAAGGAAACACATTTGAAGATACAATCAAATAATCAACTAGACTTACATTTTTTACAGGTGTTTCTTCCAATATATCTATCGTTACCGATTCTACCATTCACTATATATAGGTTACTATTTTTGCAGAATTCCAATAGTTTAACACCAAAATTATTTGGTCTCGCTGTGTCCTGACTTGTTCTCTGAAGTGGAATTCCTAAGCGATCGAGATTCTCAAAATCATATAGATCATCATACAAGTCATTATCTTCTAATATATCTATCACGGCTATCAAATTATCATCAGGCACCACGTAATCATTGTATGAGTTAGTTCTGGCGTTAAAATCGCCAATAAGCATTACCATTTTTTCTTTCTTCATCAAACTTATCATCTCGTCTTGGATTTCTGAAAATGCCTCATTAGATGCATACTTAGAGGTTTCCGGTGGAACATAAACACAGCCTAGTAGTACTGAAGGCGAGTTATTGAAAAATCGTATCTCTACCCATTGTACAAATTCTGATATTGTTTCTGGGAACAAAAAATATGGCTTGTATTTATCTTTGAAAATGATCATTATACCACCGGACTTATTTTTAACATTAGCTCTATTCTTAACCATATAATTATAACCAAATGGCAATTCAATGACATCGAGATCATCAGTCTTAGTTTCAGCTAATATAATAACGTCATGCGATGTAATAATTTCAGTAAATTCAGGAAGTAATAGTTTCGATCGTATACCACAAACATTAACAAAAGTTGTACAACATATTGATTATACACTGTTTATATTATGTAATAAAGCCAGTTCCTTAAGGTATACAAACAAAAGCCCCTCTATATATACTAGCTATTGAAAAGTGGACAAAAGCCCCATTATCGCTGGATCGCTTCAAGAACGCCACTTATGTCTCCCGCCATATTGCCATCTTCTGATATTTTAACTGAAATGGTTTGTTCCATTTTTTGCCCGGGGTGGGTAAGGGGACGCGGGTATTTTATTAACCTTAAGACGAATGTCATTACACTTAAGGAACACATTCTTTGCATTATGTGAAGTCATTTTTGTTTATCTCTTAAGTGATATCCTTTCCATGTTAAGGGAATAAACCCTCATTTCCATTATGTTATCAATTTAGTTAAGTGGAACGAAACTTGTCTTAAGTGTATTCTTTCCATCTTAAGGCGAAAAACAATTTGCATTATGTGTTTTTTTCACTTAAGGGGACAATTTTTTATCTTAAGACATAAATAATTTCACTTAAGAGAAAAATAATTACCTTAAGGGACAATATGATTAAATGTTAAAACGGCTTGCCATATTTACATGTATAACAAAATCAACATTCAATATATTTACAAAAATAGTTTATGGTAATAATTATGTAATCATGCAGTTTATGTTTACGCCTCTTTTCATTAGAAATCACCTTTGTGACAATTCTACTGAAATATTTATACTGCAATGTATCGTCATTTTTAAGAATCCCGTTGAGCCAATCTTACTTTTACGTTCATAATTTGACATGTTCGAACTATCCGAAATATGATTAATTATAAAAAAAATCAGTGTTCGAACTATCACTAGCTAAAAAATATCTCTATAACATTCACATTCTCTCAAACAATTTGCAATCTGCAGAAGTCTATATTCTGTAGAAATGCTTAGGTTTTTATAGTGTGATAAGAGGGATGCGCATTATACATGATAAAATCACTTGTCAAATCATGCAAATTCAAATGCAAATGTAAGTTTTGCGGGTTAAACTTTCGCTTTTACAGTGTAACATTTAAAACAATAGATATCTCAATAAATCCCAAATATTACATATTGACTAAAAAGTATATTTAATTTATTATACTTAGTACTTATATCAGCTATGATATTTAGCGACCGTCCGGATTTTTCCAAAAAATATCATCCTTGATGAAAAATATTTTTATTTTCTCAATGTCTAACATACAAATATATATAAAGTATGTTTGACTTTCTTGTCACTGTGGAATCGGAATTTCGAGACATCTGTACAGTTTGATATATAAGATATACAACTGTAAGATACAAGTACAAATGTATATACATTTGTATCTACATGTACATGTATATTGTTACATGTATCATCCTATAGAATTAAATAATATCTTGTGACATACGCTGTATTCTCTATATCGATCTGTAGCTATATAAGTGCACATTCCAACATTACTAAATATCATATATTTGTTTTTAACTAATTCTTGAAATTGCAACAGTTTGTAAAAAAATTCTGACATTTAATTCTCCTAAAACTATGATGAAATTTTGTTCTTTAATCCACCATTCCAATGGTGAAATTTATAAAGATGTAATATATAAAATATTATTTATATTTGTCTGTCAAAACGCACAAAATATTATATACATGTAGTACTGTATTGTATACATATATACTGATATCTCTCTATTTCCCCACTTTTGACAAACTAGAGGTTGCTCAGGTAAACGAACACAGGTAAGCACAGTTAAAATTATTATGGAACTGACTATAATTGGTTTTCCATTGTTCTCCTACACCAACACTTTTCTTTGTTCTCTAAAAAGTGGGCAAATGGAGAACACACCGTTTGACCAGTGGAAATAGTTTTATGCTGTATGAATACGAATGTTTTAGAAAATTATGTCAGATTTCGAATCACAGTAGTGACCGTCTCACGTAAAATACTGTAGTTAATTTGGACAACGTATCGTTACCATATTGGATGATTATTTTTACCTTTACTGTACTTGAGGACTTTTGTGTGTAATGTATATTCTTGGATTGATGTATCGTGGATAATTCCTTGATAATAGACCAGGAAAGACAGTGCTAAAATATCGTAAATAAAAAGTCAGTAACTGTATATCGGTGTCGTCTCCTCATTGTCATTCATCCTGTGACACGGGCGTCATTTGAGACAAGGAACAGTTTCTGATTTTGTTCTGGTAATAGACCAGTCTCCGCTACAAGTTATTACAATTTTACATTTCACATATTTCCATGTAATTAAATATTTGAAATACTTGTCGTCCTATGGATGGCTGTGTTGGTCGAAATGACGACAAGGAGTAAGGTAGAAGCTTGTTGACGGCTTTTATTCAAAGTGTAGACAAGAGTTCTCACTTTCTCTCTCTCATGTGTGTGGCCCTAGAGGAGGCGGTGACGTAAGTGTATGTGAGGCGGAAGTACCCAGTCTCAGTCTTATTCCCGTCTAATGTCCGTCTAATTTCAGTCTTGTTTCAGTCTGACTGGGGCCTATTGCGGCCCTCTATTTATAATGATTGGGTACGTGACTGGTGCACGTGCCGTTGGGACAATGCTTGCCCCAAAGGTTACCCAGCTCATCATAAACTGTCAAAATTTACTAATTTTAATTCGGAATACAGCCTTACCGGCGCCTGATGCAGGCTTAACAAAATAGAAATGTTTTGATTTTCTGACTTGACTTGGTTGAGGCTGGACAGAACCGCCTGTAATATGCACCTATTCGGTAACAATTTACTAATAAGTTGATCACCTAGTGGACTACGTGATGTCCTGTCATTCCTTCCAGAACATTCCACGTAGTCCCTGCCATACCCATACCTATTCGGTAACAATTTACTAATAAGTTGATCACCTAGTTTAACACGTGCATAGACCGTGCGATGTCCTGTCATGCTTTCCAGAACATCCCACGTAGTCGCTACTAAGTAGGTACCGTAACAATTTACTGATATTTCGGTCACCTAGTTTGGCCATGCCTTAAAACAACAACCTAACTCTGGCTGCAAACATGAGTAAATATACAACACATCGGTACTAGGTCTAAGCAACACTAGATACACCACAATGATGCACTATGAAATTAAACACAACCTAGTAAATATATACATGGTTGTTATTAAATAACTCATACTTGTACTCTTATAAAATACACTATAATTATACACGGCTAACAAAACAACTTCTTTCAAGGTTCAACAGGTACCCCACTTCCTGTTTACCTAGCGGGAATATTCAAATATCATATCTATTAATGATATTCATGGGGACTTAAGCAGGGCTACTAGCCTGTCTATCTCTATAGGGTTACAATCGTCTATCACCAATAATATCATTGGGGCTTAAAGATGCTCCACCGCCGACAGAGCATAAATGATATTCATCATTTGAAGTTTAATCGTGTATAATTATGTCTAGTTAACACTAATATAATACAAAATAATTTATTTTGCCTTTGGTTCATGCGTAATCAGTGCTTCATTCCATATAGGATATAGTGCCACGGAATTTTTTCGGGATGCAATTAATTATTTTTGATACTTTTAAGTTGAAGTAAAATTAGAAGCTTAAACTCTACAAATGTGGTAATGGTGTAAATTAAGTAACTTTTGTAACTGAAGAAAAATACTAAATCGTCTGCTTCTGTTTTTGATAGTGAAAAAATACCATTTGTCAGCGGTGGAGCATCTTTAAGCAAGGCTACCAGCCTGCCTACCTCTATAGGGTTACATACTTTATATCTACGATATTTTATGAATGTGAGACTCAGAGACTGTGATACAAAATAGATTCTTATCTAATTAATTTGATTGATTGATAGATAGATAGATAGATAGATAGATAGATAGGTTGGTTGGTTGGTTGGTTGATTGATTGATTGATTGATTGATTCATCGATCGATCGATCTATTGATTGATTGATTGATTCGTAGATTGATTGATTTATTGATTGATCGGTTGATTGATTGATTGATTGATTGATTGATCAATTATAGATGCAGTGATGGTTATTAAAATGGAAATATTTAAAATTAATCGATATTAACAGTGCTTTTTTACAAGTCTGATAAAGTAAAGTAGCGATACGTTGAATATTTGTAGACACAAGTCGTGTGTGTACTATACAAAAGGATTCACACTTACAAATTCAGTTAGCGCTAATTTACTCAAAATTTTCTTGCTGGCTGTTCGTGTTTACAGTCAGTACGCGTCATTGGAAAACCCAACTGTTTCTATAAATATAGCACACGTCACATGTGTAAAGGAAACCCCGTGTCTAACAAACAGGAAGCTATTTAAAATTGACCAGAACCTGAGAACTGCCTGTGTATAAACCTCGAAACTCAGATATCCACAACCGGGAGATACTGACTCTTGGTGTCCTATATAGCTAGTGTTTGATTTCAACGATTAACATAAACAGATCCTCTATTGAACGTGGAGTGGTCTATAAGGATCTGGTTTCTAATCAGATCGTACACTTTATAATGTTTGATTATATTAAGATGTACTTATATTACCGTACGAATTTGGGGTATATTATATAATTTGTGAACAAAGTACATTCTTTAGGTGGTAGGGGTATCAGAAAGGCTAATTCTCAGAAAATTCAACGGTACATCTTGGTTTAATTCTTTCATCTAAACAATACAACTGGATTCTAGATTTATGTGGACAATATAAAATCAAGAAAATAACGATCAATTTATCTTGAAATTATGTATATATTAAGTGAAATTCAAATGGAAATTGGCCTTATTTCAAAAGCCTTCTATTTATACGCATTTCTTCTGTGAAAAATTCCAAATCAATGTATTTGTAAGGTGGCGGGAAACTACGATGAGGTCATATTGATAGCCCTATAAACTTACATATTAAGAAGTAAAAAAATGTTGTTGTTTGTAATATTACAAGTCTGTATTACCAAGCTTTGAAAAATACTGTCGTCGTGAAATGTATTTTTGAGAAAACCAGAGCTGTAAAGTGGGGTTATTGAGAGTACCAAAATATTCCAAACCGCACGGTCAAATTATCAAATAAAAGTCTTAATAAAGAACAGTTATCAACCCAATCTTTCAGTGGACAAATTTTAAAGAAAATTAAACGAGGGAGAATTTTTAAAGCCTAACTGTACGAACCACCCTTAATCAAAATTAAATAACTTCTACAAATATTTCACTTCTTTGATCTGGTCAAAACATCCTTACTTACTTATGACTCCACTTTGACTATAAAGTATATACGTATTGCACATCCTGCTATCATTTTAAAGGAAATATTTATGACCCTTAAGAAAACTATAGATTATTTGTAAACCACATTGAACTTTCAAAAAGTATAATTCTATAGCTAAGTCATATTGTATATATATATTTATGATCATTGTTTGTAGACACAATTTCACTGCTGAGTTATTGATAGAAGAAAAATGGTCGGCATATTCAAATTAGTCTGCAAAATATAATTATTGAAGATCAAATTAATTGTTCTGACCGACAGGTATACAAATTCAAAAGGGAGAAATTAACTCCGGGCATGTGTGCTCGGTCCATCTTGAAATTGTGTAAATCAAAGGAAATCACACGATAATATTGTAAGATTATTAAGTGATACAGGAAAGCTTATCATTATTGTCAATAGACATATGTTTTTACCACTTTGGCACCGAATACGGCAGGTCACCATTGTATTGTGTCGAGGCTGCGTTCACAAAAATTTAGCCGAGAAAGCCGGATTAGCTTATGAGTATACACCTGCAGACCAATCAAGCCATCCAGTGTCTATATTTAAGTAGAGGCTTAAATGGTCAATAACAATTTAAACCTCTGAACGCTTATTGATGGCCTATGACTATTATTTTACAGGTAAAGAACATTCATATGTTATATGTATATATTTGTTTGCAACCTATTTTTCTATTATGATTACTTATTCAATTGTGTATCTCAAATCTTATTTAATTGTTCATTGATTGTAATTATGAGATTTTCTGTACTTGATAACAATAATGTGATTATTCGCGTATGAGATTGTAATTAAATCGTATGTTCCAATCTCGAATATGTAGTCTCATAAAACAATAAGATTAATTCAATTGGAATTGATTAGATTAATTTCGTTATCAGGGCCAAAGTTATTAAATATGCTAGAACTCTATTTACTTAATTAATGGAAGTCGAAATATAATTGTAATTAACCATCCTTTGATAAGGTCCCGCCAAAGCCGAGACGCCATACTTGATATTTAAACCTATGAGATGTACGTCTCGTCTTACGAGTGCACTGTGTAAGCTTAACTTAACAGGTAATAGTATTAATGGTTTATCTTTGTGAAATATGATCATTAAAATATCGGCAATAGTTTGATTATGTAGAATATAGATCAATAGGATTAAATTAAATATAATCTTATATTGAACAGACATGCTTATTTTGAACGACAGCCGGAACATATTTGCCATTATCGTGGACCATGTGTTAGGCAATGAAATAGTGACAATCAGAGCCATATCTGAATATAATATATGTACATTACAAAACAGAATTAAAAGAGTTATTGTATATAAAATCAAGATTAAATTTATTAATGTGTTAGAAGAAATATGCAATTCACATAAGTAAAACATCTTATGGTTATTAAATATCACCTTATATCACAAGCTGTCACTGGAGAATATTTTTAAATACCATAATTACAGAAATTATGCTAGATGTGAGGTGATAGCACTGGGGTTAAAATTATTACTTACACGTGTGTGATAGAAAGAATATTGCTTGTCACTTTACACTTTATCCGTCATTAGTTAGCACAATAGAAAAGGGAGATAAACTGGGTATGCTACCTAACATACAAAGTACGGAATGACGTAAATATTAACTAAGAGTAATGGACAAAACTCTCAGTAAACGCGAACTAACGTATATCTGTCATGCGTTTACGCGTCAAATTGGTGGTAAATTATGACGTCAATAGTTAGTCTTGATTTCTATTACAATTCCACGATGAGCGCAAAGTAAAATGGTTAGGTAATAATGTAGGAGAGTAATAACAGAAAAAACGACTGTATTGGCTAACAAAGTATTAACCGGTAGACAAAGAACATTGGGCGATTTAAATTTGTATCCTAAAGGTTGGCGATTAATAGAATTCTTACATAGGGTCAGTCAAGTGGCCCAGGGTATCTCAACCTGAGTAAAACCAATTTGGCTGTTCAACCCGAGCTTGCACACTTAGATAGAATCCTAATGATTTCGAATTCTTGTTCTCCAAATAATTGTATGAGTGTCATCAACCAGTGCATGACGCAGTCTATGTCGCATGTGCATATTGAATGACGTCACGTATATGTCTAGTTTCGTGGTGAGTTGCCAAACACTCCCTGAGTAAGGATTAGAAGGTTTTCTCTAACAATTCACTGATTTATCACGGTATTTAGCCGATGAGAAAATTTTCTTTGTCAACCACCTAGAGGTTATGGCAGATGCGCTCGCTAACCTGTTGAACCCAAAAAAAAATCATGTGGCGGTCATGGACTTCAATGGCACGTAGTAAACGTGGTGTACATGGTAGAGGACAGTCATCAATAATTGACTGCATTTGACGGGAACCATGTTTCAGTGTCCGGTGAAAAATGCTTGTTGGTTAGCTATTACTCATCTTTTTCTTTTGTACTATGTACCTTACACGGAAGCACTGCCTAAAATCAGTCCACTCCCTCTTGCACGTGAACAAATCATATAAGAAATCGAAAAGGCAAATGGGAATTTAACCCTTCTAATAGATAGATTAAATTTGATTTTCTCTGCCAACTTTGTCTGGCCTCTCCCCAGCTGGGTGTGGTTTTTTTTCATATGTTAGTCTTCCGCTTATGCAGAAGACTGTAGCTTGCAAATAGGATAACATAGTTCGGCGAAATCGGCCTCCCAACTGTCCATATACATTCCTATATATACAAAATACTGTTGCTTAGAAAATATTATGTCAGGTCCTTGTGGGAAGCAGTGTCCGACAGAAAATAGATTGACCATCCATGACTTAAAGTGAAAAGTCTGCTAATTATATTGCAAAGTATATTACAACGTGTTGTGAGCAATATGATGAGGTAAGTTCTCAGACAGACATTTTTTAACCTCAGCACTGAAAACTGCTAATATTTCCACCATACAAGCCTTGTGAACTAGTTCTACATTTTTAAGATGCTCCACCGCCGACAGGGCATAAATGATATTCATCATTTGTAAGTTTAAATCGTGTATATATATGTCTAGTTAACACAATATAATAAGAAAGAATTTATTTTGGCCTTGGTCATGCGTAATCAGTGCTTCATTCCATATAGGATATTAGGACACGGAATTTTTTCGGATGCAATTAATATTATTTGATACTTTTAAGTTGAAGTAAAATTAGAAGCATAAACTGTACAAATGGTAAATGGTGTAATTAAGTAACTTTTGTAACTGAAGAAAAATACTAAAATCGTCTGCTTCTGTTTGATAGTGAAAAAATACCATTTGTCAGCGGTGGAGGCATACTTTACAGGCTTCAGTTCAGGATCTTATAGATTAAAGAACTGCCGTCACAATTTGTCAGATGACAGATAAGACCTAAATAATTTACACAGAGCAGTCACATATTCAATGGATATTCAAAAATGCTTAAATTCAACTTCATTTACCTTCATTTGCTCACTTTGACAAAACGACGACTGCTTTAAATTTGACATGATTCTGTTCATCCAATGTAATCAAATTCAGTCGTGCTGCTTTGCGTGCTAGATGTGATCACCGAAACTCAGTATTGACGAACACTCAGGAACTCTCTCGGAATGATAACAAGGGCCGTGCTTCTTTTTTGTCCTCCACGTTCGTATACCGATTCTGTACAAAATTTAAGGATTACCCGATTCTGTACAATAATAAGGATATACATAATAGATCTTTTATGTTATGGACGATTAACACTAGGAATTATAAGTGTACTCTAAGATTTAAATCGCGAAACGGCTGTATGTGAGAGTAAACGTACAGATTACTTGTGGGTTTATAATCAGATAAATAAAAATCTATTTAAGGAATCCTAGTAATTGAATTAAACTAAAGATAAACTCTTCAAAATTCCAAGTTACATTTTGGGGACTTACTTTGTCTATGGGAAATTGTACTCCACGTGTCACGGGTTTTTTTTTCGTTATGACCTGATTCAAGTATTTGTTGTAGCCAAATGAATGATTTAGACTAGTCTTTTCGGTGCGGACATGTTTTTAAAAGTTTTCCACTATTCATTTCGACCATACGAGGTAACTCCTGTTTCTCATTTCCTTTTCTATTAAAGTTCAACGGTCTTACAACTTCCCTATATTTCCTCGTTAGAAAGACTCATTATATCGTTCAAAGAACAATTAGGTGTTACAAACTATATTACGTATTGACAGAAATAATGATATATTACAGAGATTGGCACTCGCCTTTTTACCGAGGCCGCAGAGTGTACCCTCTGTATGATGTTTAGAGGGCTATATAGTAATAAAACTATTAAATAAGTCAGATACATGAGTATAAATTTGATATGTTATCAAAATCATGTTAAGTAATTTGATCATGATGTGTTTGACAGTACAATCTTTAGGAACGGAAAACATAATATTTACTAGCAATACTAATAAGCAACAATGCACTTCCGGCTTTGAATGTATGATTTGCGAAAAGCAAGGTAATGTTCATTTCGGTGCTTCAAAAAATCATATAATCATGACATTGGTTCATTCATAACCATGATTAAAAATTTCAAAAAATTTGTATTAGATCGCGACTTAATTACATACAATAAAAATAATCCACGTTTAAAATACATTGTAGTTTGCTGCCAAGGAGGTAAAACCTGATGTCTCGCTGTCTGTCATAACATAAAGATAAAGTAGGAGTGTCCGAATCGTGCTAATGATTAATATCTTGTTCTGCAGTATTGTATTTATTATTTGCAATAAATTGCGCACTTACCATTTTGGATTGATCTTACAGTTGTCCTTTAAATTGATCCGGTCAGTAATATAATCTAATTAGACTTAACGCGATGTCTCTATATATGCCAGTATATATGTGGTCTGCAAAGTTCATTATTCACAGGTTGTATTAGATATTAAGGATTTAAATATATACAGCCCAGCGCGGCACAACAAGTCCGGAAAACGTCTTGACGCACATGAAGATTGACCTTACAGTCATCTTTTTCAAAATGTCAGTTTAGATCTTAACGCTGATCAAATTCAGGTGCTACCTTACATTAGGCATACCAAAGAGCATTAATTCAAAGGTCTTTGAGAGATCTTCAGGTTCGATTTATATACACAGGTAGATGTGAGGTAAGGATAACTAAAGGGAACTGTTATAAGACATTTAAGGCTTTCTTCGACACAGTAAAAGTACCGTCTAACTGACTTGCATGTAAGCTGTACCCACTACAAGGATACCGGGACAGTTGGAAATATCCACTAGACGTTACTGCTTTAAAAAATAGGTAACACAATAAAATGTATCACGTGACACACTCTTCTCAAAATATCCAATTAAGTTGTACATGCTTGTTATTACAATATGGTTTGTTGTATTCGTCATTATACGGATAACACAGACTAGTAAAATCGTGATGAAATATTTTATACAAGTACCAAATATCGCACGATAACGCTTACCTTTACACAGATATGACTTAATAAAGTTAGAAGTCTTATAAAAGATTAAACTTACAATCTATGATCAATGGTCGATACACAGGTAGCGTGGTCAACTTTATACACAGATCACTGATCATGGAATATTTGTACATGGTTTTGTTTCTTTTCCCAGTATACCCGTTTTATGACTTAAGCTCGGGAAGATAGTGGTGGGTTTTCCAGTTGAACAATACTTCCATTTTAAGATGAATTATCACGCACGTCACGGACTTGCATGTACGTGTACATTACATGTAAAACATCGACCTCTAAACCACAAAAACACTTTATAAAGCACAGCTTTAACAGACGATTAAACACACATATACAGTAGTTAAACAAGATAATTAAATATTTATTTCATGTTCAGTAATCATCTTTAATCTCCCAAAGGGATCATTTGGTAGTAATTGCCAGAGGAATTATCACTGTTACAAGCATTAATACCAAGACATTAATTGTTGAATCTAAAAACTTCAGTACAAAATAAAATAAAATCTTATCACACAAACGTGTTACAATAACATGGATTGTTTATCAGGTTTTGTTTTCAGAAAGAGGACTACATAGTCGAATTTACAATAAATTGCTAAGTTTAGGGAAAAAACAGTTTTTTGTCTGTGTTAGTGTCTATACGCTAACCACAAGCGAAATAAAAAGCAATACGAACAAAGAAATTCCTAGGAGGTACACATACAAATAGTTAAAAGAAATAAAAAAGTTTTATGAACGGTGTAAACAGCCTTCCTGAAGATATCAATCATATTGTGTTTGGTATTTGTGAAGGAAGAGACGTTTTACTTACTACAGAGTAAGTTTCCGAATTTTATCTTCCTTGAACAGAGTGTTTGAATACAATACGATGGTTACAGTACTTTGTCAGTGTGTTCGTTGTATTTAAATGTTAGGTCTGGAAATGTGATTGATAAACGTATTATAAATTGAATTACGAGATTCTACCTGCGAACTCACATAAGATAATTGTAAGCATTATAGACTCTTTCTGAGTTTTAAAATACTTCATGGTAGCCATTCTTATTAAAACATAGTCTACTAGATGGTGAATCAAATGGAGTATCCACCAGAATCTCAAGCTGGTTTACATTATATATGTTTTGCTTCTGATGATAAGATTTAAAAGTCATCCGCGCCAGATGGGCTACTTTGTAACAAACAGTTGGGGGAATACAACTCATATTGGATAATTTAATTAAAGTTATCTTGACAATTGAGTAAAATAATACCGATAAGACGAAGTCAACTAAAACCAATAGTTGATCTTTGAAACGACAGGTGTATGTATAATTTGACAAACATATGTTAAACTAACAAATATAACTTTTTCACACCAAGAACTTTTTCATTTTATTTGAGAATATAATTTTTGGACTCTCTCTCATTATCGTCAAACTCTATTGTCCTAGACAATCTGCCATAAATTCACAAACCAATTGAGCAGATGCGAATCACTGTACATGCTGTAATATAGATCTTTACAGTTGAAGTACCTTAGCAACAGTAAGGGGAACTAAAACTTGGTCTTAGATGACTTGTATAATGTCCATTGTGCCAGATCTACAGTAGTATTAACCCATCACTTCAGATTACTGCAGGTGTCCGGATATACTTACTATTCTAACACCATGGACGATCTCATAGGTGAAAATTGAGGCAGCTTTAGGGAAATAAATTCCTTTAAAGACATTACAGGAGAGTGAACGCCCAATATCAAAGCCACCACAGTCAACCACTCTAGTGTACTTATACAGCCTATAATGTACATCAAACGACTAAAATTACCTGTTCTGTTCTGTTGCCTCCAGTATTTACTATTAAGATAGTCCAGGGGTGTAGAGGAGAGTGTAAGTGATCGGAACCCTGGAGGATCGAGGGATGAACTGACTATGAAATGCTCCATTTGTTCAACACAAGTTTTCACAAATTCATTTTTTAGTTAATAAGACGCCTTTCAGTGAAGTTTTAGAAATATCAGGTACCAAGCATTGTGACGGGTAGGTGAATTGTGCAGACTAAGTTACACTTTGGCAAAATTAATTCATCACTTATATATTACCAAAAGGTTAATCCAAGGGAAGATAATCGAACAAGAAAATTATCACATCTCAAAATCTAAGACTAGCCGCCTGTCGTTTGGATTGTGATCCAGTTTTGCGCTACTTAGTATGACCATACACATGTCTCCTATTTTCCACCGTCTTACGATCCCGGGGTACCGAAAGCGTCCCATCACCCGGGTCCCTCTTATTGCCCTACCCCACCGTTTTACGATCCCGAGGGGTACCGAAAGCCGTCCAACATCCCGGGTCCCCTCTTATTCTCCTATCCCCACCATTCTATACGGCCCCAGGGGCACGAAAACCTCCAAACATCCCCGGGTCTTTCTTATTTCTCATATCCCCACCTTTTACAGGCCCTTAGAGGTACCGAAAGCCTTCCACCAATCCCCGGGTCCCTCCTATATTTCTCAAGAATATCCCTATATCTCTTGCCTAGAGGTACACCGAAAAGCCTCCACTTCCCCCGGGTCCCTCTTATTTCTCTGATCCCACATTGCTTTACGGACCAGGGGTGCCGAGAGCCTCCGACAATCCCGCAGTTCCTCTTATTTTTCACAATGCGAAACAACCCTAATTAAAAGACAGAGATGCAAGATATGCAATGCGATTTCAAAATAAAATTAAGTCACTTACTTA